>CAUYSK010055746.1:0-42845 GCA_963575035.1 Avahi laniger | reverse complement strand
TCTCTTGCTTAAAACCTCACCAGCTCCCCATTGCTTTTAGGATAAGACCCAAATCCTTCAGGTGCCTGGGAGACCCTTAATGACATCACCCCCGCTCACCACTTCAGCCTCATGGCTACTTGTTGATTCTTTCCTTTACCCCCGCACCCTAAATTCCAGCCAGACTGAATTTCTTTTCAGTGCCTGGAATGCCTCTCTTCTCTCACCACAGGTAGCTTGTTCTGGCTGTTCCTTCCTCCAAACACACCAATTCTACTCCCTCATCCTGCAGGGATCTACCTTACTTCTACCTTACTTCATCTACTTTACTTCTATCTACTTCTGTCTACTCATCTTTCAGATAATGAAACTTAATAATAGTTGATGCTTAATAGTAGTCGAAACTGTTCACGTTTATTGAACAATTGCTATGGACTGGGTACTGTTCTAAGTTCTTGCGTGTATTTAATTTATTTAATCCTTATAATAGCCTTTGGGAGAAACTGCTCTCATTATCCCTATTTTATGGATAAGAAGAAATTAAGTAACATGCCCAAGGTTGTACCATTATTATGTAGCAGAAACAAGATTCAAATGTCAGCTGGTTAGGTCCAGGCCCTCGTTCTTAACCACTGATCTGCACTACTACCAGCTTAGATACCACTTCCTCCAAGATGCCTTCTCTGATTTCTTGAATCTGTGCAAATGTTTTCCTTTTCCTTTGTCATTATTTATTTCTCCTATCATAAAACGTACCAAACTCTACTGTAATTGCATGTTTCCATTGCTTGTTACAATTACTTATAATTACTTGTTATGATTATTATAGTAATTAAAAATTCAGTGAAAAGAAGTGGTCTTATTTATGAGGGCCTGTAAATAGAAGGTCCACAGTTAATATTTTTAGTGAATGAATAATACTCTGAGCTATAAATGGATTAGAACAAGAATGTCCCTGGAACTGCAGAAGAAAATAGTCTAGAAATATCTAGAAAAACAGTCATTGTTTCACAAGAGAGAGGAAATAAAGGTTAAAAAAAGAAAAAGGCAGAGGGGGTGTGAGCAGGAGAAAAGAGCTTTGATTGATGTCAAAGAACTATTTCTATGACTAGAAAGATGGAAAAATGTGCATTTAACTTTCAGCCTTTAGGTAAGATAAAAATATTTACCATAGAAACTAAATCCTTGAATTATATTTCAAGGACACATGGGCACATTTGATAGTTTTTGCTGGCTGATTCTCTTCTGTTTTTGTGATTGAATAAGTAATCCCAACACAAAACATCTCTGCATTGTTAACGGGTTAGTTATGGGTCCTTAAGAAGTTGAATATATGTTTTAAAACTCCCTTTGCAAAAAAAGAATATGTTACTAGCTTTTTGAAAATATGCATCTTAGCTCCTTCAGCATAACTAATGTGACATTTCAGGGTATTTGGAAAGAGTATTATTAAGTGGGACTGCCAGACATCAGTGATTCATTCCTTTCCCATTAATTAAAACAGAACTTTCAGTGTGCGTGTCTGCGTCAGTGATTCTGGGAGGAGGATTTTAAAGTTAATTACGTGCTTGTCTCTTTCATTTTAGGCTCTTCTTTAGGGAGGAGTGTGAGTTGGTTCTGGTCTGTGTCCCCTGATACCATCAACTGCTCGGTGTCCAACAGTGCTCTAGACACTGGCACTAGAGCAGATGCAAAAACCTCTGCCCTCCTGAAGCTCTTCTAGATTTAGCCAGATGTCTGGGGTTTGTTTGGTCTTCGTCTGTTTTGGTTTTAGATTTGGGCTTTTGTTAATAAAGTAAAAAGAAAGGAATGGAGGATCATTTCTGAAACTCTTACTTGAAAAATTCACATTACTTTCTATCTGAAATTTCAATAGAGCTGACAGATGTGTAGATGGTCATCACATCGGGAACTCTCTTCCATGAACCTATCAGAGGAACAGAAATTGCCAACAGGTTGCTCCTTTGTGAAAGTCCTCATATTGCAAGCTTGTCTTTGGGAATGAGAGTGGCAGATCGTATACTGATGGCATGTTACAAGACATAGTGAAATAAAGAATGCGCATAAATAGCTACTACCCAAAGCAGAACAGGGCCGGGCTTTGCAGTATGGAAAAAGAACCAGATGGAGAGTGAGGGGTGGATTTGTAGGCAGCTTGGAATGCATGAGGACACAGGGTGGATCTGGGAGCAGAGAGCAGCAGTTTGAGGACACACCTTGACTTCCCGCTGTCTTCTGCACAACCTTGAGACCTTATCCAGCAAAGAGTTCCAAGGACCTCTTCAAACTTGAGCTTTTACAAACTTCAATCAGAACAGAATATGGGGGGCGGGGGAGAAGATCGGAAGTACTAGTTAAACATAAAGGTGTTCTCTTTATATATTTGAAGGATTGAACAAAATTGATTGTGTTATCTCAAAATGGGACCATGGCATGTAGAAATGTATGTTCCAGGCAATTCTCTTGCAAATGGTCATTGAGTGTTATAATAATCTGTGCGTGTTATTGTCACTTTGTTTTTGCAAGACTAACCTAAGGAAAACATTTGTCTACTCACGTGTAATTATTCGTGAACTTCATGCCCTGAGTTTCATGTTAACACTGGTGAAAATAATGAATATAAATACACTATTAAGCATTGTCTTCCTCCATGAAACACAGTAAATGTATTTACCACCCCAATACATTTCTTCCTGAAATTTAACTTCTACCCTCTTCTCTCAAGTTTCTCTTCTGAGCTAATGGTACAAATTAATCTTTGTACACGGTTGTCCACACAGGTGTTTGACATCAAAAGCTACCTTCCCAGGCCCCCAGCATTGCTTTTGTGACAGGATGTAATTGATTCTGGCCCCCTGAACCCCATGGTGCTGTTCTTTCCCCCTGTAGGAATTGAGACCACTGAGCTGTGAGTACGAGATGGAAAATGTAACCAGGATGGTGGTGTGTGACCTTGGGAACCCTATGGTGGCTGGAACAAATGTAAGAGAAAACCAGAAGTACTTGCTGATTTCCTTCTACCTGAATTTTGCGGAGAACTAATGGAAAGCTTCCAATTAGCACTCAGCAGCTCAGCACATGGCAGCGAAAACAAATTAGGCAGGAAATTACCAGGGCGGTGGGATTTGGCATTCTAACCTACACAGAGCAAATAATCTCAGGTTAAAAACACAAAAGGGTATATACCTTTATATGCTTTCTCTTATGTGTCTTTTAGTTGCAACAAATCTACGAAGACTTTATTTTACTATAGGATTTTTTCTTGTAATGTTTTTTTTTTTGAATTTAGGTATAGATTTTTTCTTTGAATTTAAAAATAAATTCAGTGGAAAGTAAATGACTTTAAAAGTAACCTAATTAAAGCAAAGAGTTTAACAAAGACAATTACATTAACTTTTATTTCCAATATACAATTAAATAAACTTTTATTTCCAATATACCTCCTATGTGAATATCATTCACAGTATTTCCATATTAAAAAATATTACTATAATCCACTTTTTAAATTAGCTTTACCGGGTTTATATTTTCCATTATCTTACTTGAAGAATAATACATAAAAATCGTTGGTAGCTTTGTAGCAAGGGAAAAAAGATGTTAATAATGATCTACAACATGCTTGTGAAAAATGTGAGTTGTTTCTCTTCCTCCTCCTCCTCCTTTCTGTTTCCAGATTTTAAAACTTTCCATTCAGGATTAGTTGTGGACAGTAAATTTATTTTATGCAATTGCAGTTTAAATAGACTCATGGTACCTTCTTGCAATAAATATGACAGTAGCAATTATTTTATGAAGTCATAAATCAGAAAAAAATTCTGAAGTCTGAAAGTACTAATAATTAAATCTTACATAAATTGAACATGCATATTCCTCTACTTAAAATTAGGTGTTTATTTATGGGTGAAATGGCCTGTTTGAAAAAAAAATTCATGAAAAGTTATTATTGTAAGCTTGTATTAAAACAACTTCCCAAAGTATATTCCAAAGAGCATTAGTCCTTTGAGTTAAGGCTTTCAAAAGGAATTCTATAGTCACTGCTGGGTATATATCCTTCCCTGGGAGATTGAGGTACACATTTGCTTTTTAAAGGTGCTGATCAGTCTTCTAGTAAATAAATCTTTTAGGCCCATGTTTTACACATTTACTTGAGCATCTGAAGCTTTTCTCAAGTAATACCTGTTCCCAATTTGTATCTTAGGATATTAAGCTAGAATAATAATTTTGTTATTTTACATTATAACATTTACATTGATCTTGGGCATTTAAAAAACATGTTAAACTAGAGTCCAGTAAACTTACTTCTTAGGTCAAAACTAATTAAATATTTAAATGAAAGGCAAATTCCTCTAACAGATTATGATTGGTTACTGTGTATTGACTGTGTTTTCTGTTATAAACCCATCAGTGTGGGCCAGGAGGTCCCTTTTTTGTCATTTTATTGAATTTTTAGAATAACCCTATGAATCAAGTATTTCCTCCATTTTATAGATGAGGAAACTGAGGCTAAGAGAAGCCAAATGAATTGCCCAAGTCATACAGATGATGAAAGTCACAACCAGGTTGAAACCAGGACTGACCACAAAGCCCATCTTCCATGCAGTCTGCAAAATTGTGAAAAGTACTCAGATGAAAACTAACGAATAACAGATGATACTTTAAAATGAAGCCATGAAAGATACACTGGGAGGTCTAAGCTGAGATATTAGAACATTTTTTATTAGAATCCTTTTATCTAAGAGCTAATGAGTACTTTTACCAATTTCCAAGAAGAATCCTACCACCTAATTTGATATGACGTTTACATAAAGGCCAAAGAGAAAAATGCATTGACATGGTAGCAAAAACAGTGCTAGCATCTGTAGGTGACAGGTCACTCGATCCTTTCTCAGTATTAGAAGTGTGACATTTAGACCAGAGATCATCTAAGATCATCAATAACCAAGGACAAACTTGAAACAAAAAACTGACCACCAGTGTCATTCAAAGTGGAGAAGAAGTGGCAGTGTGGTCTTAACCGCGAATGTGTTTATGTGAAAGGATGCCAATCCATTTTACCGGCAAATAATCTTTAGAAGTCAGAAAAGTAAATTGTTTATATTCATTTATCTCCGAGGTCTACAGTCGAAGAAACCTAATAGCTTTCTTATCTCACCCTTTAATGCCCTTAAACACATCAAATTTTATTACATTCTGTTTTGTTATAAAACACTTTGATTTATTTATTTCTTCATTTTGTACTTTGAAAAGAAGACTCTCAGTGGAGTGTAGTAAAATTCCAACTGTAAAAGCAGTCCTAAATATTAAAAATGCCTCATACATCACCAGGAATATCTATCCCTGTTCCAATATCCTTAAAAAATAGTTTCCAAGTGACTTTTTATTAAACATTCAAGGTAGTATTCAGAAGTTTTTCTTTCTGATTTTTAAATAGTAAGATCGTTTTCATATAGTAGCTATAGTAATATAAAATATTTATGTGCCAATAAGATTCATAACAACTTGCAAATTTTCTCAAGCAGAAAAATGAAAGAAAATGATGGGTCTAACAAAGACTCTTTAGAATCGATGGCCCAGAGACCCGGTGTTTGGTACTAGTTAAGAACACGTTCACCCCTCTAACTAGTATGAAATCGTCAGGCCTTCATTGTGTCTTCATCCCATGCTGAATGACTCTGCAGTGAAGACCAACATTCGAAGTAGTAAGACTCCCATCACTGGAAGTGTGCAAACAAGAACATACTCTCATCATTCTTTTCACAATTTGTCTTGGACCCTATCTATATGTCTGGTCCTAAGCTAGAGTCTGACAAGATAAAGATGAAACTAAACAATCCCCATTCAATAAGAAACTCAAAATTAGCAATATCATAGGTTCGGTGAGGGAAGAGTAGCAAAGAAGGAAAACCAAGAATAAAGAGGAAAAACATTCTGCCTGGCCCAGCCTGTAGGATCAGAGAATGCATTGCAGAAGATACCTCTTGTCCTGAGCTTTCGAACATGAGTAGGAGTTTTTCGAGTAGAAAAAGCAGGAAAAAGCTAAAAGCCTTCTAAAGAAGAGAGAAGGGCACATACAGAGGCTTGATAGAAAATTGCTCCTTTGGAATTATAAAAAAAAATTTATCATTGCTGGGGCATAAAGATGCACATGCTTTATAACTAAGACACATCTGGGTTTAAACAGCAGCTATGCCTTTTGTCAGCTGAAATACCTTGAGCAAGTCATGTTGGAATGAGAAAGCACCTACTTGCAGGAATGTTTGGAGCAATACGATGACATGAGAAATGCAAAACCACTAGGGCAGTGCATAGCTCCTAGCACATTCAGTAAGGGCTGGTGAGACGCTGATGATGACTTATGATAAACGTGATCATTTATTATTAGTTCATATTATTACTGATTTATATTAACACAAGTATTTGTTACTGGTTTGATTCTCACACTGAAGTGGCTGAGATTACAGATTCTGGAGTCAGCTTGCAGGGATTTAAATTCCAACTCGGCAGTTTATTTGCTCTGCACCTAGAGCAAGGCACTTAATCTCTCTAATCCTCAGATTGCTGCCCGATTGTGTAGTGTCAACAATAACAGTACCTACCTCAGAGTGGGAGTCATGGTTACATGAGATACTGCATGGAAGGTATAGTACAGAGTTTGGGAGAGAAAGTACATCATTTAGTATACATGTTAGCTATTATTTTTACTTCCGTATTTATATCATTGTCAGATTTATTTCTCTCCCTGTTTTTATCTATTTTCAAATTATAAAAATGATAAGAGCAGTTTTAAAAATTTAGAAAATAAAGAAAGGAGAAAAATAATCCATGTATCCATAAATTTAACTGACAACAACATATTATCCTGGAATATTTTCTTATAGTACATCCTCGCTCCTGCACAGTAATTTTTCCATTTATAGATTTTTAAAAATGTAGTTGAAACACATGGCACATAGAACATTGTAACCTTTATTTGCCATTGGTCATTATACATTAGAAGCATTTTCCATATTGTTGCATTGACTTCACAGCTACAATTTCAATTCATGTGTACATGAATGTCCATCAAACAGAAATCAATCTCCTCTCGTATATTTGCGTTGTTTTCAATTTAGTGCATAAGGAAGAGAACCAGAGAAGAGTTGGTGCAGTGGTAAATGGAGAGAGAGAACCAAAATATATAGCAACCTGAACCTTTTGGGCCCCGCAGTGCCCTTGTGTGACTTCCTCTGGGCTCTCAGCCACCCAGGGTAGAAACAGGAAAAAAGGACAATTGCAGGGATCCAGGGTGGAGTTTTGAAGGGATGACTTAGAAAAGATTTTTATGCTGTGTCAAAGTTCCCTCCCATGTAATAACCTTGTGTCTTGTGTGATTTTTTTTTTTATTTTAGTATTCTCTGGGCCTCCGATTTGCAGTTCCACGTCTTGAGAAAACAAATATGAGCATTATCTTCAATCTCCAAATCAGAAGGTTAGACCTTTAAATGCCTACAGACTCCACAGTACTCGATGATGACATTGCGATCCAGAGTGAAATGATGTCATTTGTCAAGGTCCTTCCCCTTAAAAACTCTTCTAAAATTAGAACCCAAATTTTCACAGCCCGTTTCTTCTTTGTTTTTCTCTGTTATTTTTGGTTGTTTCAATATTTGGGGTTTTGAAAAAGAGATTCCATTATGTAGGCCAAATTATGAGATAGTAAAATGTCATCCCGGGCTACCTCCCACCAGCTTCACCTCTGCTTTCCCTCATTCCAAGGCACATGCCCTCCCTCAACCCAACCCACCACACCCTCGGCTGGGTGTCAGCCAATATCTGAGAACAAAATCTCTGCATAGATTTTCCATTTGCAATCCTGGAGTCTCCTAAACTTTTAAAAATGAATGCATCTTTGATGGCTTACTTGTGAGCACCATGGCCGGATGCCCGTGAGATATTTTATTTTGAGAGCAGAGCCTTCTCTAGCAACAATAAGATGAACATGCAGGTAGCTCCCTTCCTATTCCGAAGCTGACCCTGTTCGAGGATTCGACCATGACTTCACCCTCTTGCCATCTATGCTATGTGCTCCTTTGTGGCTGGAAATAATATTTCACGAAAGACCCACAGAGGAGAGTAGTGTGGAATGCAGGCTGGGGCTTCCCAGCTGTGGACTTCAACCCATTAGCTGGTAACGAAATCAATTGAATGGTTCTAGAGCTGTATCAAAAGAAAAGGATGGGAGGCTAAGGCAGGAGGATCCCAGTGTATTGAACCCTTGTTCTAACAGTTAAAATGACTATAAAGTTGATATCTACAATTTGGTTCTCAAATACTGGTGTATAATATGGCTAATCTCTAGATTTATCCTGATATTTTGCAGCAAGTGTCATTAGAGCGTGATAATTTTAGAATAATTACTCTTTGCATCAGATTACCTTGTAATAGCTACTTCTATGAAAGGTTTGGAGTTTTTAAAATGTATATAAACTCTGCAGATTAAAAATCTGCAACTTGTGTCACAAACTACTTCCTCCCACCAAACCGTGATAGATTTCTAGGGAGGAAGGTTTTCTAACTTACCTTGGGTGTTCTTTTCTGAACTTTGTAAGAGCAGCCTTGCAAAAATAATCCTCCCTAACAAACTTCATGGGGTATTTTGTGAATTTAACTTAGATATTTTCTGCTGAATCTTAGACATTTTTAAAAAATTTTATCCAGATGGGTGATGGAGTGCAGATGGAACGAATTATTCTGTAATATCCCTTCATTGTATCAAAGGCTTATTAAATAACTGCTTTATTTCTAAAAATATATATATTTTCACAAAAGGTTCAGGCAGTCCTAAATATTTTCATTTTGGAGATCTTTTGTTTATATTTCTAAATTTCTAGGCAAAAAAAAAAAAACATGCCACAGTGAAGGAATAGTATCACTCCTTTCAGTAGCCTGAAGTTTCCATTTCTCTTCATCACCGTCTGTGCCATTGATCCCGCAGTGGCATGAAGCTTTGTGTCACTTAGGGAAAGACACATCTCTCATAAAATACACAGCCTTTATTTAGAAAGAAAGTCTAGTACAAAGGCACAAAGCAAATTCATTGGTATTTCCTCCTTACTGTTGATTGCAGTTACCAAGAAAAGAATGGGTGCAAGTAGCAGTTCGTTCGAGAAGCAAAAGATACTGCGGGATGTTCTAAATGCCTTCCTTAGATCCATCCTGTAAATCATCATTTAAATAATGAATTCCCCATTCATCTAAAAAATGGGTCATGATAATATTTCATTTCTACTCATGACGATGTTAACATTATCCTGAAAAATACAAAAATGCAAAGATGTAGAAAGAACTGGAATATACGTAAAGCATCAAATTTCCAAAACACACATTATAGAGATAAAAGTGTTTGAGAATAAAGTATTTGAGTAGAGCTCAAATACTAGGGTATTTGAGAGGTAAGCATTTATCTGCATGCTTTGCTGACAGAACTCCAAGCATGTAAATAAGCATTTATTCACATTAAATGCCTGTTTCCACAAATAAAAGCCAAAAGAGAAATGGGCTTTGTGCATTAGTAAACTTAAAATATTTCCCGTTAGCAAATATTTGCGTTAAATGGTCTATCCATGCCCTGACTGTATATGACATAAACATTTTCCTCCCTGTGTAGAGTGGGTGTCAGACTGCAATTCCCACATGCAAACAGATCTTTGCGAACATCCTTGAAGTTGCTTCCTTAGTAACGGTGAACTGAGCACTGTGTTATCTTTACTGACGTTGCAAAGACCACAGAAAGCATAAAGGGAATGTTCAAACATAGGAAATAGGAAATAGAAAGGAAAAAGAAAATAGCGCCAGAGGGATAAAATGAAAAACATTTTTATCCTTGACGTATGACATAAGGTTTAGTCGTATAGAGGAAATTCATTGTTCCTTGCGTAGAACAAGCACCCACAGGACAAATAGCTCAGCATCCACAGCAGTGATGTATTGCTTGTTTGGATGTAGCAGTGCTATCAGTGAGGGAGGTTTCCTTCCAGGAAAGAGGTCAAGGAAGCATGTAAGTTATATAGCAAGCCTGGTTCCTTTCTTACCAGATTTTGTTGGCCCCATTGGTATGCAATAGCAAGTGTCATGGAAATTTGTGTGACAGAAAATGATTTTGATTAGCCAGACAGAAGGTCTGGACTCCAAATCTGCCATTGTTCTTGCTGCATTTCAAAACAGTCTCGAGAAGTCTCCTATTGGACTTATGTTCAAAGATCATCTCAATGTTCGACATCTATTTACATATTCAAGGCATTGTGAGTAATGAAAATTGTGTTATTTAAGCTACTTGGAAACAAAACACAGTAGAATTATGCAATAACTGAAATGAAACTTTGGTTTTTCATGATTCTAAGTTCCATTGCTGCAAAGCAGTCGTGAAATAGAAATAGAACAAAATTTGGTTAATTTGTAGAACAATTATATTTAAATTTCTGAATTAAAGAGTTACCTGTAATATATTTGGAACCATAAACTCTTCAATAAGTAAAATTACTTAATCATTTCTTAGTGGTTAGAATTCAGAATCCTGCCTTTAAAAATACAAACAAATTACTTTTTAGCTGACCAGTGCTCCCCAGATGTGGTAATAAAATGGTCCAGACATCAAGGTGCAAACTTTGGTGGAAAAGTCCTTCTAGGTTCAATCAACAAGCTTAGTGGTGATATCCCATTGCAGGAAATGAGCCTGACATTTGCCTGTTTATATCTTTTATGTATGCTTGCAGTTTAAGTTGCCTTATCAGTGTATGCAATGGACCAAGACTTTTCAAAAGCATCATGGGAACAAATCTGTCTCTTCCTCCTTTGAAAGCAGAACTTTATAATATCGTTTCCAGCACCCACATTTGGAAAGCTTCAAAAGTTGGTCATAACCTACCAATTACCACCTAAAAGCTGCCTAATGCGTTTGGTGCCTTTGCTGGAAGCACAGTAGGACATTGTGCAGATGGCAGCCGCCTCCAAAGCTCAGTTACTGGTTGAGCCTCTTGTGAGGCATGTTAATTCTCCTTACAGCACGAACTGCTTAACACATGCATTTTTTAAAAGTTAAGCTCCAGATCTAATTATATTTGCTTGAGAGGAACAACAACCAATAAACTTAAAAAATAATTTTGCCACTGTTCAAAGAAGTATTATTAGATGCACACCTTCTCACCTTCTATCTTGAGACTCTCGATGCATTTCCCAAATTCCATGTCCTCTCCTAATTGCCTGTTTATGAACTGCCCAGCTTCCTTAGGTCTTGCTTCTAGCCATTGGCCATGCCTCTAATTCACTGACCTCTCCTTGCCCTACTCAGCCAGGGAGTATGCAGTGAACGTACACTTATTTTAATATTAACTTATGAAATAAACCATAAGGAAGATAAAATTGCTGCCAAAACAATGTATAGTATGATGCATTCCAGAGCCAAATGCAAATGCTGTTTCGATTATGGACTATTCTGGATTATTCTTGCCAGTTCTCCTCTTTATTAGCATGGAGAATCAGGAGTTGACTGTGCTGTCGTTTCCTATTTGATGGGCAATGAACACGATGCACAGAGATAGTGAGGAATTTGTCCAAGGCCTGGAAAATGAACTCAGTTTGATGCCTCTTTGGTTTAGCCATTGAAACAAAAAAAAAGTGTTAGGTTCTCTCGATATCTATTGTGTTTCGGATAAAGTGTCTTCTCATGGAAAGTTGTTACATTGCTGTTGACCATGAAGGATCTTAGCATTTCCCTGTACAAATGGTTATGATTTTGTAGAATGAATATTCTTGTTTTCTGAATTATCGGGTTAGTAATGTGTGTTACTCTTGTGATATACAGAATGTTTTTCATGATCGTGTATTGTGGTAACACATCGGAGAAAATATATTTAAATCATTTGTCGCTGTGTTTTAGTTCCAACAAGGACAATCCAGACAGCAATTTTGTGAGTCTGCAAGTCAACATCACTGCTATAGCGCAAGTGGAAATAAGAGGGTAAGTATAATAATAAACAAAGCTTGTAGTAGTATAATACTAGCTTTCTGTACATAAAGAGTTATGGTAAAATACTAGTGAAAACTACATGGAATTTTCTTAATGCATTAGAGATCACAGTTCACTTTGGTTACCAATTTTTATTCTTTTCTACTCATCATTAGTCTTCCATTGGAAAGTAGAGTAAAGTCTGAATAATAATTAACTCTAAGGATATCAAAACAAGAGATCACTTTATTCCTCAAATTGACAAGATAATCAAACTATAAGAACCAGTTGATAAGAAGCCGGATAAAATAGATAGACATGTGATTGCCTAAAAAATATCACTTCTCTAATAATTATTTTAGCAGAATAATTTAGCCTTACCACATCTTGAGTTTAATAAATGGCCAACTCTTAAATGAGAGGGACGATTGGATCTATTGGATCTACGCTTTATATCTTTCTCCTTCAGTCCTATTCATTGAGGAAGGTGCCAATAAGAAATTGAATGACAGACAGGAGGGAAGGGTTCATGGAAAAAGCTTAGAATAACTCCCAGCTGGAAAATCCGTGCCTAGGGGGAAAAGGAAATCAGAAATGGACCGCGTGTTATTCTTATCTTGCGCAAGGATGGACTTCATTGATTTTGTTCTTATAATTACGTTTTCTTCAGAACAATCAAGAACTTGGCTAAAAAATGTCAACCGGTATTTTGGACCAAATTGTCACTGGGATTCCAGAATCCTGGATCCCTTCCTTTTCCACGAGTCCTGAGTGGTTCACACTCCTTCAGGATGACAACTGGGATTTCCAAACGCAGAGCGTCACCATGGGACCTGCCACTGCTGTGTTGGTGCCGCTGAGCCGCCCCTTAGTGGATTAGAGAATAATGATAAAGCCAAACATTTTCTGATGCTTTCTAGATGCTACCCCCAATACGTACTAGTATCCTCGTTGTGCAAGTCAGGGAATTGTGGCACAAGGAGACGAAGGTTACGCTGGAAAACTGGAAGCAAGAATGTAAACACACGCAACCTATCTTTAGAACTCATGCTCAGAAATGAGCATGCTATCCAGCCTGGAACTTTTTGAAATCCTGCTTGAGTTTTTTGAAACCTATCTATATAAAATCTTATTTTATGTATGCATCTGTGATTTTTTTTTCATTCATACAAATTTTCTGAGATTCTCTAATTTTAGTTTATGTGCTGGTAGTTCATTCACTTCTATTGCATGACAGTATTACATTGTAAAAATATACCATACTTTATTTATCCATTCTACTATTGATGAAAATTTGAGCTTTTGTTTTTTCCTTTTCACAAACCATTTTGTACATATCTTCTAACACACATGTAGAAGAATGACAACAGGTCATGTTTAGAAGTGTAAATTTGGGATCAGAGAGTATATACTATTTAACTTTACAAATAATACCAAACTTTTTTTCAAAATAGTTATACCAAATTACACTCCTATGCGAAGTGGACAAAAGTTTCCACTGCTCTATATTATCAACTAACTCTCAAAATGATCTGGTTTTTAATTTTGAGCCCGCCTGATAGATAAGAATATTAATAGTATCTTATAGAAGGTTTAATTTGTAGTTCCCCAATTCCTAAATAAGATTGAGCAGCTTTTTAAAATATGTTTGTTGACTCTTTATTCTTCCTATGCAGGGAAATTCTTGTTTATTTTTTGGCACATATTTCTACTAAAACAGTTGACTTTTTCTTATTAGTACATAAAAATTCTTTTCTATTCCAGAGTTTAGACGCTAATCCTATGTCAGTTACACAGATTGCAAATATTTTTTCACAGTTAATAGGATTCATGGGGCTTTTGAAAAGTCAGGTTTATTAACATATAAATTACATAAAACAAAATCCACCCTTTCTAGGTGTCCAGTTTGAAGAGTTATGAGAACATTTGATATAGAACAATACCATCACCCCATATAGTTCTTTTCGGCTCCTTTGGAGTCAGCCCTTCCCCCACCCCCAGACCTTGGTCTACTTTTTGTCACTATACTTTTGCCTTTTCCAAAATGTCATATAATATCATATAGGTCATCGAGAATTAGTTTGGCTTCTTCCACTTAGCATAATGCACTTGAGAAACATCTGTGTTCTTACATATATCTGCAGTCTGCTTCTTTTTATTGCAGAGAAGTATCCCGTGTCCAATGAATTGTTCTTCCATGCATCAGTTGGTGAGCATTTGGGTTGTCTCCAGTTCAGGCTATTACAAATAAAGCTGCTATAAACATTCACATACAGGCCTTTGTTGGAACATTTGTTTTCACAAATGGAGTTACTGAGTTGTAGGGTAAGCGTATGTTTATAAGAAACTACCAAACTGTTTCCCAGAAAGGCTATACCATTTCCATTTTGAATTCCCACCAGCAATGTACCAGAGTACAGTTGTGCCGCATCCTTGCCAGTACATGCCTTATGTTTGTATTTCGTCATTCTATTAAAACTGTAGTGTATCTCACCAAGTTTTTAATTTTCATTTGCTTAATGATTAGTTACACTGAGCTTAGAAATTACTCCTCAGAAGCTGAGGTCAAAGGCCAGACAGACCTCTTGTTGGGCAAGGTTAAATTATTTGTTGCATGGTTATGCCTTTCATTTCATTTCCTTCTCTTACTGCATAGACTAGGACCACAAAGTGTTTATCATCATTTTCCAAATGAGGGAATAAAGACATACAGAAATTAAATTACTTGCCCTAGGGTTAGAATTTAGCCCAGGAAATTTTCCTTTCTGCTATATAGAAAGAGATTACCTAGATGAGGAGAAAAAAGATAACATTTGAAGTTACTAGGGGTTGTGTTAATTATTGAATACCTTTAAAAGGTCGCTTAAGACATCTGATTGCCAAAAGAGATAGTTTCTGTTGAAGTTCCTTTTAGCTAGATAGGTCTAGGAATTCCTTTAAAGATATCTTTTACCAAGAAACTGCTAGAAAACGATGTGGGGTTTTTTGAGAATTATCCTTTTTAAGATTTCATAAAAATAACAATTTGATTTGTAATCGTCTTTTAATAAAGAATAATGCCATGTACTGTATTTCATTCATCCAGGGCTCACTTTCTAAGTGTCAATTGTAGGAAAAAAGTAATTGTATATCGAGTTAACATCCTGCTTATAAGATTATACCATTTAACTCTGTTTCTCTCTCACCCTTGAGTTATCTATAAGAAAATTCTAGAACTCAGTCACATTTAGTTTTGGCTCTGGGCCTGGCCTTGTGAAAGATATGACTACACCAACAGGAAACCAGAGAAATCTGGGAAGGAGGAATATACAGTGGCCACTTTTCCACTCTGTAGTCTTTAACCAGAAACTATATTTCTTCATGATTGGACATTTAGCATAACACAGAATCCTAGCGTTTTATCCACAAAATAAAAAGGAGTTCCATTTCTTGATATGGCTTAAAGCAGGGATTATATAACCTGTACACACACACACACACACACACACACACCCCACACATTCTTAGACTTACACAGGCTCAATAAACAGATGTATATATTTATATGCATATCCATTCAGTTATTGATCTTAACTCAGAAACGCTCTCCACTCTGCTCCCTGATGCCCAAGCAATGAGATGCTGCAAAATAGTCTCTGGGCTAGAGCCAGCAATTAAAGTCCTAAAGTAGATATTTTAGGTCCTTCACTATCATTTTAGTGATGTTGCTGGACGTCTCTTTCAATATTTTTTCCAAGTAGGGAATATCCACTCCAATAAATTGAGATCCACTTTTTCCTTCTGCTGTCAGTGCACTGCCCACTAGTGAAACGTTCTGTACTTGGGCCCTCTTCGGTGACTAACACAGCGTTCCATGTTTCAGAGTGTCGCACCCTCCTCAGATCGTTCTGCCCATTCATAGCTGGGAACCGGAAGAGGAGCCTCGCAGGGAGGAGGAAGTCGGACCGTTGGTGGAACATATCTATGAGGTAGTCGTTGTCTACGTTGGAGTTGTCCTTAGGGGGTTATGCTTAAACTCTGTGCTGATAAACTCTGCAAAGCATTTTAAAAGACACCGATCCAAGGTCTGAGTTTTCTCTGCTGCCTGGATTCCTGCTTGTTCCGCTGTCATTTGAGGGGGACTGGGGCAGGTGTCCTGTTGAGTAACCCCAGACACGCTCACTTGCGTCTCAGTGTTGAGTCATTACATGATGAGAAACATTTTATCTTGTTACCATTCTTTTTTTTTAAACGTTCTTTACTTTCTCTCTTTTTCACATTTGCATAGCCTAAGCATAAAAAGGGCTAGCTTTCTAGACTTCCATTTTTTCCCACATTTTCAGATGTCCTTCAAACCCACATATCTCTTAAACTGAAGTTCACCAACTAGAAGGTACTAGAAAGAAAATTTTATGAATTATTCATTGTTATACTGAAAAAAAATTGCACATATCTGAGATGGGTGGGTGGTAGATAGATAAGAATAATTTTACTTTTCATTCAAATAACCCAAATTAGAATCGAATAACTTATTCTGAGATTAAAATAGTCCCTTGATGAGTAAAATCTCTTCCAAAAGCACGAAAAGGACCTGATGCTCTTTTCCCACATCAGGTGTTGAATTAAAAATAAGGAAAAGATTTGTTGACATTATCACCTGAAATCTTTACATTTTTTACGGTTAGAAACCAACATATAGTAAAGAGTTAATTTAGGACTTGATCAGGTGTTTGTTTTGTTTTGTTTTTTTGATAAAGTCAGTGCTATCAGTGGACAGTATTTATTCCTATTCATTTTGAAGGGACCAAGAATGGAATGTTGGTAAAACGATGTTCGAGGCATTTTCCATTCCAGGTTCCTTCTTAATTAACGCTTTCTGTTCCTTTCCTGTGTTACTCATGCCACCAATTGGGTAACTCTGACTTTCATCTGAAGCTACAAGGGACGTAAATAACAACCTCTGAGATTAACAATAAAGCCTTTGCAACACCAATGAACTGTTTGCACATGTGGAGAGGAAGCCTCAATTCCTGGGCAGTGTCATGGTGAAATCCTCGCTCATCTGCCCAAGCTGTGGTGCAGATTCAGAAGCCTGGTCCAAAGTGGATCAAAGCCTTGCCTTAAGCTCTTTTGATAGCAGAAGGATAATACAGTCTCCAAGGCCATTTGCATTGAGAACCTCACTGGGGAAAAAAAAAGGCTGTCAAATAATTTATTAAAGCTGTGCGTACTGGTTTCCATGTAAGAATGGTGAAACTGTAAAGTCTGAAAACATATTCAGAATCAATCATGCTTAGGGCAGCCCTGCATCTAATCTTAGCATAAATGAATCCTAAAAGTTCAGAATAATTACTAGGAGTGCTAAAAGCAATCATCCAATGTTTTTTGCTTGCTAGTCTCACCTCTCAACTATACTATATCAATGGATGCCATGCTTCTTGGATAATGTGGATTAAACAGGCCAGCTAATAAACAAACACAATTGCACATTGTTTTATAAATCATTGTAATTGTCAGAACTGTGAGAAAAAAGAAAAAGAAGATCCCTGCTAACTTTGAAGTTAATTTTTAAAGCCATGGTAATTTTAAACATACTTGGTGTTTTGGGAACACAACAATTTCGTGTTCTCCAAGAACAGGCTTCGTGTGTTAAAAAATGTTCATCTCTTTATGAGATGTGGCCTTTCCTTCCTCGAGATTTTCTGATTGAAAGAGACAGAGCTCAGCTTTGAAACGCACAGGCGGAGTGAACTGTGGTGAGCAGGCACCAGCTTTGTCACTTGATGGATGGCCGTTTTTCCAGAGGGTGAAAGAGAGTGCATTGCATATGGTTGCAATTGACAAGTCAGTAGTCAGGAAAGATGAGGCAGATTTCAGTGTAAAGAAAGAATCGCTAAGTTTCAAAAGCATATCATTGACATTGCATTTCCAGCACTACGATTAAATTAATATAAAGTCAAAGTAAGCATCGCAATTATCAGACATGGTTAATATGGTCTTTGCTGATGAAATTCATACTTTGCCTTTTGCTGCACCGTTGTATAATATGCCACTTGCTTGCAGCTGCACAATATTGGACCAAGTGCCATCAGTGACACCATTCTGGAGGTGGGCTGGCCATTCGCGGCCAGGGACGAATTTCTTCTCTATATTTTTCATATGCAAACTCTGGGACCTCTGCTGTGTCAAACGAATCCTGATATCAACCCACAGGATATAAAGGTAGGAGTCTGATCTCACAGTGCCTTTATTTTTCTATGGCATGAAAAAAATAAAAATGGTGACTTTTTTTTTTTAAAAAGTGAAGTAATATTAATAAGTTTCTTCAATGATCATTGGTCAGACCTTTTCTTCTAGTTTTATAATTAAAATGTCAAACCTAATTTAAAATATCCCTCCAAGAAAACGTTAATTTCTTTTACTTTCATATTACTCATGATGACTTGTCATTTATTTAGTCCATTTCGATAGGCACCGTTTATATATGGTTTGATAGCAACACAAACCACAACGAAATCATAAATAGACATGTATGTTTGGGAGAATCGGTACAAAATGCGATTTTTAAAGTCTTTTTTGGTCTAATGCCAAAAGACAGGCGGATCTTTGCCAAAACAAGCTCTTCCAGCTGCTGCCAATAGCAAGTGGTGAAATGTGATAATTTGCCAAGGGCCATCTCAGTGCCCTGAGAACTCCCAGGCTGGAATGTTCAGGACCTAATCATTCTTTACTGAAGCTTATAGAGAAGCCTAAAGCAGAGCTTCTCAAACTGCATCTGAGTCACCCAGGGGTCTGGGATGAGACCTGAGAGTCTGCCTCTCTTCAAGCCTCCACCTTCTGTCCATAATGTTGGTCTCCTGGCTGCGCTCTCTCTAACAAGGAGTTCAAGTGTCCAAAGAGCTGATCCCATGCAGATTAAGGTCCAAATTTGGCTTGAAGCTCTTTCTGGGGAAGGAAATCAATTAATTAGCATAAGCCCTCGAAAATGTCACATTTGTATGAAAACAAAAACAAAACCTTGTTGATCAGATGTTGTCCTCAGAAGAGAACTTCATTTAAGAAGGAACATTCTCCTAGTAGCTATGAGGACACAGTGTCTCTGTTAGAAATGGCGCAAGGACAGGCTTCATGGAATACTGTGACTCAACCATCCAAGACACAGCAGGTCTGCCTCTACTCCCAGCCAGTGACATGAGGTCACAGCCCGTTATGAAAGGTTTTGTTTTTCAACCCAACATGCCTCCTATTCAGACAGGAAAACTGAAAGAGGGTTCAATGGTAAAAGACTTAAGGGGTAACAAGCCTCCTTCTTTATGGGGAAATAATAAATAAGGCCACTTGTATTACACAAAATTATTTAAAATACTTCCTCCCTGAAATTCTTTTCCCATTTCCTCTCCGCTCTTCACTGAGATGATTTTAACGTCTTCAGGGATAGTAGCTTATTATAAAATAACATCTTCAAATGTGCATGCATAATGTTTAAGTAATTAAAATGTCCACATGTCCTGCTCTATATTTAACGTATATTAATACTGTATTTCAGTCTTAGAGTCTTGGAGGTCATGATTACCCAGAAGGCTTCTAACTCTCTTTGAGCCTAATATTTAGCTTATATCTGACACTATTTATGTATGTTCGTATATATTATGTAACTTGTTTAATGTATCCCATGTTGGTCGTGAGTTATTTGTTTCTTTGTAGCAATTTAGCAATTATCTGCAGTGACTGGGACAGCACTAATGGATGACTTGCCTTCAATGTTGACAGATTCCTGCAAACGCAGCAGTAGTGTATACTAAGCACCTGGCATTCCCTGCTACCCAGTTATTTTTTAAAGTATAGACTTTGACTGAAAATCTGTCTGAGCCTAGTGATTTTTAAAAAGCAGTTTAATTTTGCTCATTTTCTAAAACTCTCAATCTGTGGAAATAGAATCTAAGATTTGATTACAATACGAAGTAATAGCTCCCTAAAATAACTAATTATAACACTTTTTGTTGAATTCTTGAAATTCTGAATTTATTAAAAAGTTGAAATGTTATTATTTTCAGATTTTCAAAGTGCTTTTACCTTCACTGAATATATGCCCCAGAGTCTAAAACAGTTTTTAATCAATAAATAAATTTCAAAAATTAATAATCAGTATACTTTATCTCAATGGCTATAAACAATTGAGAATACTTGAAAGTTATTTTCCCCTTAAGATAGTTAATAATTTCATGGTGAAGTTGCTATTAACTTACTTGGCAACTTATTAATATTTCTTCCTAGAGAACACAAAGATAAACAGTATTTTCTGTCTTAAATATGAGTTGGAAATTTGTGAAAAACAAATTAGTTCTAATCCGATGCTGTCTTCAACAGAATAGCCTGAGAAATTTGTAATTTTAGTATCAATTTCAGATTTAAATTAGCACCACATCTTATTGCTGTATTTTTTTAAAAAATTATAGTATAGATAGTTTTATTTTTAGTAAGACGCATAGAGAGGATAGGTTTATTAAAACGAACAGGGAAGCAGAAATATATTTGTAAAGGCAGCTTTCTGAAGTACAGGTATCTACACAGTTCCCACACTATGTTAGCCTCTTGGACCATTCAGTTGATTCCCTTTTGGCAAAATCCCTTTCTTTTGTGTTCAAATACTTTTTTAGTCAACTTCTCTCTTCCTTATGTGTTCTCATTTTTGCCCACTTAGCACTGGAAAAGCTCTCTTTCCTTCATTTCCTCTTCCCAATCCCTACAGACCGCTGTGGAAACTTGCTTGTGAAAAAGAAACCACCGAGATTTCCTTAGAAACATTTTCTAGGCCACCCATTCCAAGGAACCAGTGCCACCAACTAACTCTAAAGCTTTTGAAATTTCCCAGCTATCCACTGAAAATCTCTGCACAATTCCCACATACATTCTTATTCCCCTCTTATGAAATCTATTTCCATCTAGATATCAGCATTTGATAAAATGTACTTAACACATTGATTTTTGTTTTTTCTTTTTTGCTATTTTTTAAATTACTTATATGGCAACAGTCCTGGGTATTATTCTTTTTATTACAAATACACAATTTTGCAACATCAAAGCCATATTGTGGATTAAGTAGATTTTTTTGTGGACTGGCTTAAGATCTGAACCACCGTTTAAAACACCATTTCTAAAGAGAAATGTATTCTAAATGCCAAACATCTAGCCTAAAACCTTCTGAAATACAACCAGTCTATAAATTGAATAGGTGCTCCAAATACAGCATAAGCCTCCGAGTTTTCCCACATAAGCCTCAGCGTCCAATAAGGCCTCCCAACGAGGTTCAATTTTCACAGTAGGAACTGGCACACTTCGTCTATCCCACCAAGTTACCCAAATGTCCCCCAAAGTTTGAGGAGGGGACACCAGTATATTGTGGTCTTAACATATGTTATATTTGAGCAACTCATTTGTCTTCCGGTTCTAGGTACAGCCTCACATTCCACAGCATTTTTCCTTGGCATCTCTCACTTGGCTGTTTATTACAAAAATCTTGCCAATTTAAAAAAATTCTTTACTCTTTATGAAAATTTTGGCTCCTTAGGAGGGTTTAGTTTTTCAACCTCATCTTATCTAAAGATTGTAGGCTTTCGGAGAGTTTGCAGGACTCTCCAAACCCTAGGATAAAGCCCACCAAAATAAGCAAATTGGTAGTTTGAAACAGTTGTCTTACTGTCCTTATTACACAACCTCTCGTGTTCCCATCTGAGGACACCAAGGCCCACCTGAAGTCAACACGGCGACATGGAGCTACCTGGGGCTCATTTATTCCCACGCTCACTTTTGCCTCTCAGTGAAAACGTTGCTGCCTTTTGGGGTTTCTGTTCCTCTCCTGATAGTTTCTACTTCATCAAGCTCATTTCTGTCTGCTATAAACCTCGAGGCATAAGCAGACATCCATGAAGGTTGTTTCTCCATGCTTCATGGTCTAGGTCAAAGCTGGAGGATTTCAGTGTGGCAATTTCTTCACATTGTACCATCTAAAACATTGGCAGGCATTCAACCATCTGCACCATCCAAACCAATCCATTAAAACTAATGTGTTGTAGATCCTTCTTGGAATGAAATTTTAGAGTTGAGTAAAGTATTTCTCAACTAAGCTAAAGGCAGTAAAATAATTGTGTCAAACTACCAGTTTTCTTATTTTGGTGGGCTCTCGCCTAGGGTTTGGCTAGTCCTACAAACAGCCTACAATCTTTAGATAAGAAGAGGTTGAAAAACTAAACCCTCCTCAGGAGCCAAAATTTTCATAAAGAGTAAAGGATTTTTTTTAATTGGCAAGATTTTTGTAATAAACAGCCAAGTGGGAAATGCCAAGGAAAAATGCTATGAAATGTGAGGCTGTACCTAGGACAGGAAGACAAACAAGATACTGAAATGTAACCTGTGTTAAGACCACAATACACCATTCTGGGCCTGAGTTCAAAAAGGAAGAATCCAGAGCTAAAAATGATCTGAAAGAGTCTATAGATGAGAAAGTATATAACATGAAAGAAAGCCAGTTCTTTTCATACAAACCGCCGTTAGAGCCATGGACAGCAGGAGGTGGCCACTGAGATCTAGTCTCCTGAACAAGACCAATCCTATGGGAAGTCCAAATTACAACCAGATAGTACAACAGCACAAACATGGGAAGCAGAAACACAGAAACAGTTCATTCATTGAGGATAATAGCCCTGTGTTTAGAATTAGTGGGCCCACAGACAGTGGCTTGGCTTGGCAAGTTTGCATAGTTTTGTCTTATCCTTAAAAGTACTTTTTTCCTTCATAACTGCCTTCTTTTATTGGTTTTCATCAATTCAGAATGTGGGCACGCTCTTTACTCCCAGAACAACAGTTCTCAGTCCTCTCTCTTTCTGTCTCATACACACACACACACACACATACACACACACACACACATACCCCTTAAAAATCAAAGCACAAAAGGAAGAGTATTTAGTATATCTTTACCATTAACTACTGATCTCTTTTTTGAATCATTCTGAGGCCCTTGAACATTGGAACCATAATTTATTTCACAGCTAAAGCATTCTTTGATGTCTGTTACTTGCTCCTTTAAAGCTTGGGCTTCTACTATAAACTCTCCATCCAGAAAAAAAAAGAAATCCAGCTGTTTATTATTTCAGAAAGTCTGATGAGAAGAGCAGTACCCAATTGTAGTATGCTTCCTCTGCAATTGTGCTGCACAAATGGCAAGTAGAGCTTGCTCCTGGATCAGAACCCCCCGCACCAGACGTCCTGTGTTTTCTCTCTCTTACGGGAATGCTCTCTGAGATGGAGGCTTTCATTCACTTTCCAATCTTAATGGTGCCTGTAGACCACCATAGACAGAATATACCCTCTGGGGTCCATTTCCTTTTGCCTTGTCCTCCCTTTGAGATGTTCTTCGGGTTCACATGTATATTTTAAAATGTAGAAACACCATATCTAAAGACTGAGAAAAGCTTCAACATCACTAACAGGAAGGAGTTGATTCTTTTGGTTACACTTTGCATGAACTTTTCAGGAGGCAAAAGAAAAAAGTGGGGTTTCTCTTTTCCTACAAATTCTCGACATTTATGTCTTAAAGAAAATTACATGGTGGACTGACCCCCTAGGCTTGTCTCCACTTAGGTTTAATTATAGATGAAGAAGTACATGAGTGTAGTCTACCATTGCTTGTGTGCTAGGAATACCTGAAGTACAAAGACAAATTAGAAACAAGAAAAGGATGGTATGCATTGCTTTTGTTTGGATTCACAGTGCCCTTAATCTGATTTCATCCAATCCTCTGCTTCAAATGCTACATTTCCAACTCTATTGCATGTTCTGGCTACACAGTTTCCCTTTAATCCATAAATTTAAACCTAGACCAGAGTGAAGAGTTTGGTGAAGAGTTATGAAAATAGAAAACTCTTTTTGGGGTCAAATTCTGAGTAGCAGCTGGAAAAAGAAACATATTTCCCAACAGTTCTTTCCATATTGCAGAAAGAAGCCATTTTCATTTGTTCTAAAGAAGATGCTTTAGTGTTTATCACCAGCTTCTCATAGCGTTTAACAAACTATGCTCAGAACTGGGCGTCTGCCTAACACAATGCTAAGAGGTCAGCCTTCTCCAACCCGAGAGGAAAACTATGGCCTGTGGGTTCATGGGTAATTGTAAAAGAGGTTCCAAATGTTCATCTAGAAAATGGGCTTTAACCATTGTTTACATTTCTTGGATAACTTCTTCAATTCTGTTTGCTTTGTTTTGTTTTTTGAAATAATTTCTGGAATGCCATTTGAGAAAACTGGTTTGCAAGCCAGTGGAAGGCTTTTTGACCATGGTGTTTAAGGGTGGCATTCCTTTCTTTTTGTAAAAGTGTTACAAAAAGAAAAGAACATGTTCTATCAACCCCTGACATGGGACATGCTCATTTTCTGGCTCAGAGCAAGCCCTGTGTTTTATTGAGAGACTACTGATAAATATTTGTGAATGATATACCCTGATTGGATGTGGTCTTTATTTGTACACAAGATACAGCCAATTAAAACACTTAGGAAGTCTGAGTTTTCCCCTTTTAGGGATATTGTTTTACTATTACTATTACTGCTGCTACTATAATACTACTAATAATAGGCTGTAACTTAGGAATAAAGAATCATTCCCTTGTTCTTTCCAGCACCTCTTCTCTCTGATTAACTGCAAAATTAACCTCTGTAACATAACTGTCAGCAAGTTGCAAAGAAGAGAAAAAGGAATTGCACATCTCAAAGCAATCGCTGCACACACACACATGCTCACAGATGCACACAGATTATATAATAGAAAGCACATGAGAGGTTAGGGATTTCACAGTTCCCAATTCTCTAAACTCACGTTTTATCTTCTGCTATAAAGGATTTTCTATCATATCTTCCATCATTGAGCATCTGTGAGCAAATCTTGGTCTTACCCTCCTCCTCACGGTGCCAGGCTCTACCATGGTCCTGGAATGTCCCAGCACCTATGGATCTGGCCCATCCAAAGTGCCACCTCATCCCCGTGCATTCCATCATCCCAGGGCTTCAGCCACTGGTCTTCAATATGACCGCAGGCTGCCCTGCCCCTGAGACATTCAACCCAACAGCCCTTTATCCTCCAATTCAATCTCCTGCTTTTATGTTGTTTCCCTTCTTCTCGCCACTGGACTTTTTCTTCCTTGCATGAATACTTTCTCTGAGGCAGTCGACCCTCCCCACTCTCAAGACTTCCTTTGGCCATGCTTTCTTGCCAAGCCTGGAATCCCTGATGAGTTCCTTGAAATGCCCTTTTACAAGCCCCCTTAACCTCCCTTCTCCAGCATCCTTCCAAGGCCCTGCCCTGAAAATCTCCACCATGCACAGCTCCACAGTCTGGCTGCTCTACCCCTTGGCCTGATGGCACCATCGCAGATTGACGGTGGCAGGTGCTCACGGGGTGGCCGGCATCATGGGGAAGTCTGCCACTCTGATGATCCCTCCTCCCCATTGTCCTTGTTGCATTCTCCAAACCTTCACTACTCTCCTTGTACCCCCCATCTAGTCCCCCTGCCATTATTATTAATATTAGTAGGTGACCTTGAAACAGAGCATCTTCAAAGGATCCGCTTCCCCACTGCGCACCTTATAGGCATCTGTTTCCCGTCCTCAGCTCTTCCCAACACTCTTCAAGGAAGGAGAATTCTCCCTCCAGCTCCAAGGTTAACTCTGCTACATCAAGTATCCCCTGTTTCCAGTATCTTTAACCTCTTCCTCTCTTCTAGTGCCTTCCTTGGATCCTATCAGCCTACTTAAATTTCCTCCATCTTCAAAACAAAACACTAAGCAGAGTAACTTGGCACTGTGTTCTCATCCAAGAATGGGCCTCTTTGCCCTTCTGTTTATAGCCAAGCTGTTCCCACTTCTTTATTTCTCATTTACTCTCTTACATGTGTACATTTTTAAAAAATTTACCTATTAAAAATGGTAAATGTCCATCCTAAGACTATATCAGGCAGTAGGCAAAGTAGAAAATTTAAAATCTCTAATAGTGCTACCATCCATTTACTGTGTGTTTTCTATTTATTTATACATTAATTTGTTTTTCCATTCACCCATAAATGCTTTACTCTGTATTTCCAATAGACAAGAAGACTCCTTAAAAAGTCATAATACCATTATTATGCCTGACAAGAAATTAGCAAAACTTCCTTAATATCATCAGGTCTCCACCACTGCAACACTTTGATGACTTCCCTTCCAGATTTTTTTCTAAATTTAGAGTTATACAATGTATATCTATATATACAGATACACAATGTACAATGTAATCGTACATCCATTTTTTATTTAAAAATACAATCTTACTATATAATACATGCTATCGTATAACATGTCTTTTCCCCTTACTAATATATTGTATTTTTCTAAATTACAATATCATTCTATTTATACATCATTTATACAAAAGTAGTCATTTGTATAAAATACATCCTAACTTATTGAATCAATGATCCATATATGCCCACAAAGTTTTAGGTTTCTATATTTTTTCTTTCTTATGGAATTGCTACAAACACCAATGTTTTATTCAGATGCTTTATTTGGGGGACAAGTGTTACTTAATCTCTGAATCTTTGGGAATTGCTTTAATATAAGAATGACAGAAGGGTTTAATTTAATAGCTTTTCAAATAATTTTCCATTTGTCCAAACCCAGTCACCCTTTAGCTACCGCAGCTCAATTTCCACCAGTGTCTACTCAGGAAAGGGCATCCAGTTTCTTAATTGGCACGTTCAGTGCATACTTTTGGTCCTCACCCTTCTTTACCCACCTGCAGGATTCGGCGTTCTTAGTCATGCCCTTATTTTTGCAATTTTCCTTTCCTTAGGTTTCCACAAAGCCACACTTCCCTGGCTGTCCTCTTACATCTGATTTCCCTGTCTTAGTTTTCCTTCCCAAATCTTCTTCATCTCTCTGTTTTCTGGTGTGTCCTGGCAGATTCTAAGTGACCCTATGCTTTGCATTTTGCGTTTTCTCACTGGGCAACTCAGAACAGTTAGCAGGGGCTTGCGGTGCAGCTCAGTGGGCACAGGTGGGCACAAGGGCAGACACAGAGGACATCAGACAGAGGCCCAGGGCGTGTGCCTGGGCAGTCAGGAGAGGAGAGCAGTTCCGCATGTTGGGAAGCTGGACACGCGGGCTCTCGGTGAGGGATGAGTCTGGAAAAACAAGCAAAGGCCACAGACAACACGTGAGACTCATGCATGCCCTCTTCAGGGATCTGGACTTTGTCTTTCTGTTTGTCCTGTTGAATTTTCCAGGTCCTTATGACCTACCGAGCACTATTATTTCATCTTTTTGTGGTGCCTCCTACATCTGCAATGTAGGAATTTCTTTGTTCCATTCCACAGAGATGAGCTGCTACAATTGCTCCCTTGAATATAAAGAGAGACTGTGAAAAGGAAGACATAATTCTCAGGCATAGCAGTGAGGAGCAAAAAGATTAAGTTTCTATATTCAGTGGGTCTAAACTAAAGAATGTCAATGGGAGAATCATGTGTGATTTATCGGAACTCTCAAAATATTTATTCAGCCATGTGATGGACCCAGCGCGGAACCTGAGATAAAATCATTAAGTTCTAGAACATTTGCAAAACAAACTCAGGGCTGAGAAGGCAGTCCATTTCAGCACAGTGGGCATGTAGCGTGCTTTGGAAAAGTCATTTTCATTAGGACGCGGTTCTGTTTTGAAGGAGCACTTCTCATGGGGACAGGAACATGGGGCTGAGCCATGTGGATGTCGGGTCGTTGGGCACATCAGGCTGTTTCCTCAAGTGAGGCTGGCACCTCGATTTTCTGCCGCCTCAGAATCCATGTCCCCACACAGAATGTTCCTGAGTTTACCTAGCCCCACTAGATAATGAGGGGAAAGTAAGGAGAGCATCATGACTCATGCCTGACAAGTCGCCTCTGTGTTTTCTGTCCTGAAGGGGAAATGACTTCTGCTTAAAATCTTCTCCTTACAAGATAAACTTCTTAGGAATGCATTCTCCATGCTTCACGAGTTCCTGTCACTGGACAGGAGTGGAAAGCCTCGTTCCTTGTCAGTGCAGGTCTCTCTGCTGTTGAGTAGGGGACTGATTAATCACATGTCTGAACTGTCGCGTGAATCATATTCCACTGAGGGAAAAAAAATTGCCTGGAGTTCAAGGCTAATGAAAAGGTAACAACTGTTAATGCAGTTGGATGTGATGTCTCCTGCTTTGCATCTGCAGCCTGCTGCGTCCCCGGAGGACACCCCCGAGCTTAGCGCCTTTTTGCGAAACTCTACCATTCCTCACCTTGTCAGGAAGAGGGACGCGCCCGTGTTCGAGTTCCACAGACAGAGCCCTGCAAAAATACTGGTGAGTTCTCTCCGCGGGTGCAGAACTGAGGCAAAAGATTGGATTGGGCAGAACTCCCAAATACAGATGGTTTTAACTTCGAGTATTGTTTTCAGTCTTCTCTGATGCTCAGATATGCCTAACATTTTTTGGCGGTACATATTGTGAGAAATGAGTGACTTTTCTGGTGAGGACTAAGGAGCATTTCAATATGACCTTTTCATTTTTCTGAATGTGCCATAGAAGGCACTTTAGAGAAATAATGGCGAAAACATCAAATGTGACCTTTAATCCATTTCGAGAACATGAAAGTTCAGTCGTTAGCCCATTTACAGCTGCTGAGCTGGTGAGAGTGTGAAGTGACCATAAAGAGGCACTGCCCATCCGTGGGCCCTCGGTGTGTTGCGCTTGTATCAGAATCTCAGAGTCCTCTGCTTATACGGAAGAGGCAAGAATGGTGTGTTCGTGTTTCCTGGGCCAAAACTGCTGTAGAGACTTAGCATTGGGGTCTGCGGTCTTTTGAACTTGAGCTTAGCCCCTTACAAAACTGTAGACAGCATTCATGAGTCCATGAGTCAGCATTGTTGATTCAATTCTCCCCCTTGTCCCAGAGCAGCAGCTTCTAGAGCTTTATCTCCCCATGTGAACATCCATCCTCTTCCCAGACCATGTGGCAAGGGCACAAAGCCAATATCAAGGTTCATCTGTGTTCTCCAGACCGTCTCTGTAAAGAGTAGGATGCTATAAGCATGTTCTCCAGCTATGCAGAAGGAATCAGAGACCACCTCGAAAGCCAATATCCTCTTCACAAGCAAGCAAACAAGCACCCAGGGCTGGGGGCAGTGACAGGCTGGGAACACTGTGCCTGGGGTGGGGGCAAGGGCTGGGCAGAAGCTTCCTGCCCCAAAGCTGCAGGGCAGAAGCTCAGTCTAAGAGGCAGTGCTTTGTGGTGACGCCAAATCAAATGTTGCAATGACAAGCCGAGGGCTGTCCATCCAAAGAGGCAAGAGAAAGGGAGAGACTCTTCGCAGAAGGCCTCAGGGCAAACGAGAAATAAGAGTGGAAATGTAGAAATAGAACTCAGAAGACCCTGAGCCAAGGAGGGTGCTATAGTTATTTCTACAGGGGCAGCAGTCACTGTCCTGGTCAGGTTGAAAGCCACTGAACACCCAAACGCATGCTGCTAACCTCCTCTAGAGGTTTCACTGCAGAAATTTGGACTCGCTCCTGGGCTCATCCAGGCACCACAGTGCTCTGGCTCTTTTCTGTTCCTTCCACCCTATCGAATGCCCATGAGGGTAGGTAACACATTTACTTTGCTCAGCATGGCTTCTCCAGGGTGTAGCATAGTGCCTGGCTCATTTGTTGAGCAAATGTATGAATGACATGGTGGATGAACTCATCACAGCTTTTCGATACACCTTCCAAATGCCCTTGGCATGCCATTCCACCTGTTTTTAATCGTACTCCCTGATCCTAAATGTTCTTAACCCTAAATTCAATTTTAATCAATTAATATATCACAAGCAATTTAAAAGGTTGCATTGGTAATAACTAAGTTCACTAGGTGCCCCACCTATTAAATTCAAAATAAAGTGGCTGTTAGGACCATGTACGAGTATGCTTGGGGAACATATTGCTCCAGCCACTTATTAATCTGAAATAATTCAAGGTACCTTTATCACTTGAGAAAAGCAAATCCCTGCTCGAGAAATTGAATTCCCAATTTTTGCATTTGTGTGACTGAAAGGGCTAATAATAAACTTCATTTATAAAATTGAAAAATGGAAGGTTAAGAAAGGATTGGCAAGAGATAAAATGTAGAATGACAGTATGACATTTAGAATGTTAACAATCACTTGTCCCCTCAACGAAAGAGGAAAATGCACTGGAGATAGTATTGTGCTCTCTCAGCCAAGTCATTGGAACTGGCCGGAGTGTGTGTGTGTGTGAGTGTGTGTGTGTGTTGAGAAGGGTAGAGGCAGAGAAGTTCCAATACAGGAGGCCACACTCAGGAAAGGCAGATGCCAGCCAACGAGATCATTAGCTTCATGCATTAGCTGGAAAGAGTAGTTCATTCCTTTTTGTAACCCATAGACATAGTGTACAAGGACCCAAGCCACAGAGGGACACCCCCTCCCCAGAGGTTCTGCCAGTCCTTGAGTTCTGAGCCCAGGGCAGTTCATCCAGGGCATCCCTGTCTCAGTTATCAGATGACACAGAGAACGCATGTGAGTTTTGAGGAAGACAAATGGGTTGGTATGTGGGGAAACAGGGAAGTTCTAAATTGATTTCCTTTCTAGTCCTGAAACTCCTGTATTTACCTTGAATTAACTATTTAAAAAAAAAAAGAAAACAAAAGTGTAACAAAATATAAAAACCTCTGGTAATCCCAATCATTTATATCAGTCCAATAAAGTAGGATAATGCCATATTGGATTACCCATAGCCCTGAAAATCCTGACCATGTTACCATCACGTGGATAAGCGTTTATTAGCAGTAGTAAAGAGCCCTCAAAGAGAATATTAGGGTGAAATAGATGCAAATCCTAGTGTCTCATTGACACAAAAGTTTTCAGGAACCAGATTTCCATTTTGGGATGATGAAAAAGTTCTGGAGTCCAACGGGGGTGATAATTGTACAACATTGTGAATGTCCTCACTGCCGTTAAATTATACACTTAAAAATGGTGAAAATGATTTTTAAAAAGTGTGTCTTAAACATTCTTTGACATTCATTTACTTCATCTTGACAGTAAAAGATGTTTCTAACCTGGAAATGGGCAGAAAAGTACAATGATCAAGTTTACTTAAATAATCAGTTCAACTTACAAACGAGGAGCATTTAGTGTAATGGAAGTACCTGAAATTACATGGCAAAAAGCTATGACAACTGGAAGATTATGAATCCTGAAAATTTTGTATGACTCTGTAATTTTTTAAAAAACATAAAAGTAGGGAATTCATACACTATTTCTTTTGAAATAAATTAATAAAATTCCATATATTATTACTTAAAAAAAAGTTCCAGGGGGAACATCGGAACAGAAAATAAAAATTGACATTGTAGAATTCTAACATGCTGTACCAATGGGGAGAACCCTCTGATAGCCAATGTCTAAACCTGTGCAGAACTAACAATTCGAAAAATCAAGATTCAAGTGTTTTTCAATTTCTACTTCATTGTACATTCATGGGTACACCGAGGCAGTGGATAACAATAACTAAAATTCTTCGGAAAATTCTATGCATTTGTGTTGCAGAGTCAAATTTTTTTCTCCTTCTATTGTTTCTCATTAAATATTTTTGATGTAAGATAATTTTTTTTAACTTCTGAATATCATCAAAACATGTTTACTCACAGATGAGGGCCAAGGCAATCCTTGATTTCTGTATCTGATTTTAATTTATATATTATTCTTTTTCTCTCTTATTGATGCAAATATTGCAAATCATTCGCCTCCCCATGTCCTCAGGTCAAAACAACTCTGGAAGTGAGAGTGATTATGCAAAGTTTATTCTAAAATCCAAAGCTAAATAAGACCTCCTACAGTTTCTGTTTAGTTGAAAACAACTTACTGCATCACATTTCTGATTAGGAATCTGAAAGCTCAAAATGCCAACATCCTGCGCTGGGATCATAATCTCCAATTTGCATAAGAAAAATTCATATCTATAACACTGGGAAATAATTTGTCCTCTGCCTGGGGAAGAAGGAAAGCATGTTCTTTCCTTTCTAATCTTGGACGCCCGCTGCTTTTGAAGCTGTCATCTCCATCTCCCTCTCTCTAAACTTTCCTGTCTTCCCTTTGACTGCTCAGCTAACAGCAGCCTTACCTGTCTTGACTCCTTCCAGATTGTGAGCGATTGGCCACTTCCTGAAACTATCGCATCACTTGAATTGCCACAAAAACATTCTCTTCTGGTTCTCTCCCTACCTTTTGGCTGGCCCCTTCCTAGAATTTCTCTTCTAAGACTTCTCTCTCTGCCTGTTCTTCAATGCCCCTGTCCCTCAGGACTCCATCTCCAGCCCTTTTCTCTTCTCTCCCGTTGGTTTTGCCACCAACCACAGAGCTTTGAGAATTCTTGCTCCTGCTGTGGGTACAAGGACAGCCCAGCCACCTGTATTTGGAAACATATATAATACAAAAATCAGCCTCACTGCAATTTATCAGGTATACATTACAAACCACTTTGTTTGCAGAGAATTTTGAGATCTCGAAAAAGATTCTCATGGTAATATGTTCCTCAGATTACTCTGTGGTTTATCAATTTTATTAAAGTGAAATGCCTCAGTCAACTGCTTCCCATAATATCCAATAGATTGGCTTTTATTGAGCACCGGTAGGCCAGTGCTCAGTGCTTGAGACAGGAGAAATAAGTAAGCATAGGATACAAGATGAATTCAAATCCACGAGGGAGTATAATTGGAGAAGTATCATTCTGTGCATGGCACACAGAAAATGGGCTGTGATGTGTCCATTATTATTAATAATGGACACACTTTATTTTCTTGCTGGGATGTGATCAGAAAATCCAATTTGATAGATAGAATGTCATTACGAATGAGTACCTTCCACAAAGATGCATTTCATATGTTAAAGGTTACCCATTTTACATTGGGCAACACTAGAAACTGGTTTAAAACTGGTTTAAAAAACAGCCTAATGAGTGTGACTTATAGAAGGGTCTCCTTTATACCTGGAAGTAATTTAGACAGAGAGAAGAATGTCATGGAAAAAATGCTTGTCAGTGGCCAATCACTTTGACTCTAATATAGACTCAGGGCCTTGCTCTGAAACCCTCCTGGACTTGCCTAATCTAACATCAGGTGCTGTGACTATCTGTAAGAAATGTCCCCCTCTCCCCCCACAGTTCTGAGAAAATGAAAGAGAACAATTTAATCGCTGCTACAGGAAGATTGTTTTAAAATCCTTAGAAAAGAGCTTAAATTTTGCATTGCATTTGGTATTCCATTTTCTCTCTACATTACCATTGAAATTGACACGTCCTTAGTACTAAACTGTGTTTTCATGGTTGTTTCAAACATATTGTTCTTTATTTAAATTAATATTTTATGAATAAGGTGATGGCTTCTGAAAGAATTAAATGTAAATAAAGTGACTTCAATGTTGCTTCTCTGCCACTATTTAAAGACATTGATGCGCTCCCGTTGTTGTTGTTTTTTGCAGAATTGCACAAATATCGAGTGTTTACAGATCTCCTGTGCGGTGGGACGATTAGAAGGAGGAGAAAGTGCGGTCCTGAAAGTCAGATCACGGTTATGGGCCCAGACGTTCCTCCAGGTAATAAAAAAACACTGAAGTGTATCCGCGCCCCTCCCAGGGAACCACTTCTCTTCTCAAAAGCTTAGCAGGAAGCCTTCTTATAAAGACTTTCAATTGTTTGAAAAATTTTTTTAAATTTTTATTTTAAATTTATTTTTTAAATTTTTCTTTTTTAAAATTTGAATTTTTTAAAATTGTTTAAACTTTAAAATTGTTTTATATTTTTTAATGTAAAACATTTAATTTTTTAATATTTTAAAGAAAGTTTCTGTGGAAGGGCTGTGCCAAGATGCACTGGTTCTCTTTTCCATGGGGAAAGACAATTTAAATATCCTGAGTCCCTAAGACCTTTGGATAGTAGATTTAAGCCAGGCACAGTAGATTTCGCCTGTAATCCCAGCTACTCGGGAGGCTGAGGCAGGAGGATCACTTGAGACCAGAAGTTCAAGACCAGCTTGGGCAACATAGTGAGACCCTGTCTCTTTAAGAAGAAAAAAAAGAAAAGATAATAGGTTTTAAAAATGTATACTCAGCTCACCACTTTATATACCCAGCGCCGGCAACTATTAGTCCACGAAAGGGCAGTGAATGTGAGAACACAGTGCAAGCCATGCGTCCAGAAAAGCAAAAATAGAAATCAATTTAGAAGGAAAAAGGAAGATTGTTCTAGAAAGTTCGTCTTGTCAGGTGGTCCTGCCACCTGGACTCTAATCAGGACAGCGTCTCAGCAAAGTTCTAGGTGCGCATGATGTATAGATTGCTGACCGCGGTTTACCGATACCATTGCTTCCTGCACAGCCAGGAATAATTCCACTGATTGTGTAAGTTTAAAATCTCTCTTATCCTAAGAAAATGAAACTTTTCCTTTCAGAAAGTGCTGTTTATTTAGATACCACTGTGTTATGACCTTATCGTTCGGGGGGGAGATATTTAAAAGAAAACACAACCTCAGTGAAATCTCTTCCCTTCCTTACTGCCCATATTTGAACTACTGAAAAAGCTCATCTGGTTCATTGCGCCATAGAAAATCAAATGGTAGAATCCTTTTGAGTCTAGCTAAAAACAGAATTTTGTGTCTCTAGAGTTTTGTGTTTTCCGTGCCTTAAAATATTTCTATAGTCTCAAATTATGTTTCTAAAATAGATGTATGGAAAATTCAAGTTATTTTTTAAAAGGTTGTTGTGAAACCTTCTTTCTTTCTTTCCTTCTTTTTTTTTTTTTTTTAACCTAAGGCAGGGTTTCTCAACTTCTGCCCTAGAAATATTTTGGACTAGGTAAGTCTTGACCAATTATAAGATATTTGGTGCCTTTAGGCCTCTTCCTAGTAGATGCCAGTAGCAGCCCCACCCCAGCAGTGACAACCAAAAGTGTCTCCAGACATTGCCAGTGTCCTTTGGGGACAAAATTCTCCCCAGTTTTGAACCACTGACCTAAGGAGAGGTACGGCGCCCAATTCGTTTGATTTTTTTTTTTTTCAGTCAAACCGTTATTTATTCATTCACTCAACAAATATTTATGCAGCCCCCGCCAGGTGCCAGGCACTGCTTCGGGGTCTAGTTACTGGTGAAATAGCAGTGAACAAAGCAGACAGAGCGCCTGCCATCACAGAGCTGTTATCTCAGTGGAGGGTCAAAAAACGAGCAGATAAATAGACGCCTGATCAGTGCCAGGAGGAAAGTGAAACAGGGTAATGGGGCCCAAGGGCGTCGGTTAAGGAGTCACGAGGGGGCTGCTTCTGCAGGCAGGGTGGGCCTAGGAGAGCCCTATAAGGAGGTGACATGAAGCTGAGACCTGGGAAGCCCAACAGGCTGAGTTCCAGACAGAACAACCAGCAGTGCAAAAGCCCTGAGGCCAGCACACTTTTGACATGTTCAAGGAATAATGAAGACCAGTGTGTCTGCATTCCCATAGATGAGACAGAGAAATTATAGGAATTATATACCATGGAAAGGAGCCTGGATTTTATTCTAAGTGCAATGAAAAAAAGACAAAAAAAACTAACCTAGGAAGTTATGTGATAATAAATATGTTTGTAAAAAGGAATGAATTAGATACATTAACATAGATGAATCTCAAGAACATAATACTGAGTTTAACACATTGACTGCCACACTAGAAAAATTTTTTTTTTTCCTTGGGGCCACAGGGTTTTATTATGAAAATAGAATAAAAACTTCAAAAACAAAACTGTCGGATGATATAGTTTATAAACAGCTCTTTCAATAAACTTCAAAAAAATTTCATAAAAAAAAAACAAAACTGTCCTTTCTAATTTAATGAAAAATTTGTTATTTTTTATTGTTTTCTGTACATGAATTATATGCAGTTGTCAATATTAATTATAACAATAAGAACATCAACAAGTAAGATTTTCAGAAACCATCTGCAGGCCCCAGACTCAAAAGTAGTGTGAGTTAAATACAACTCACACGGCAGTTAATGTGTTTTAATGCTAGTCAAGTATGATTCCATTTGTATAAAGCTCAAAACTAAGCAGTATATTGGTAAAATCTTTTAGAGGAAAACAAGGGAATGGAAACACAAAATTCAGGAGAGTAGTAAGTAGCCTCTTGGGGTAGAGGCTATTCAGAGAGGAACAGAGAGGGTGTTTCAAAGGTACTAGTTTCAAAGGTACTAACAGAGGCTCAGTGGATCAGCCCACCCCCGTGTCCCTCCTAGCTGCTGGTGGCTGCCGGTAATGCCGGGCATTCATTGCTTGAAGACACGTCATTCCAATCTCTCTCCTTCTCCATATCACCTTCTGCCATGTGTCTTTGTGTCTCTTTTCTGTCTCATATAAGGACACTGTTATTGGATTTAGAGTCCACCCTAATCCCCGTATAATCTCATCAAACCTTATCTTAATTGGATCTCAAAGACCCTTATTCCAAGTAAAATCATATTATGAGATTCTGGGTGGACGTGAATTTTTAAGAAACCTTATTCAGCCCACTTCAGTCAACAATCTTATATCCCCACTAGCAAAGCGTCACTGCATTTTGCCACAGTATTGTAATAACTTCTTTAATCCAAATAAGCTTCTTAAAATACTTCACTGACCTCACTAGTATGGTGGGAAGTAATTAATTAGGATTTGAGTCATTTTCGTTATGACTCTGTTTTCTTTCTGTCGGCCACACAGTTTTTCCATCTACGCGCAGACATGTCGTCACTAATCTTGGGCAAAATTTTGAATCAGAACAAAGTCAGGGTAGATGCTATTGCAGTTTTGGTAAACACTGGCAAAAGTTTATGTGTGAACATATGGGTGAGCGTGTTTTTGAATTTTATGTACATATATCCATATGCGAAAACTGCCTATTAGCAAAGTGATGCGTAAACTCTGGCCACATATTAAAATCAAGTTCTAGGAGCAATGGTCCTGATTTAAGTTAAACAGAATCTGTTTTCTCTGTCTTTGGTGGATCAGTTCCATTCTTGCCTGGTTGGGTTCAAGGACACCGAACTTTCACTGGGATCAATTTCCTCCTTCGTGAAATGAAGGTATTGGGCTATAAGGCCCCTTTCATTTCCTAAAAATTCACTGAATCTATGGGCAGCTTGCATGGAACCACTTATAATAAGTTATTTATGGTGTTTATTCTGCTTAGCTTGTCAGCAATATGCTTTATTACTAGCCTACTTTTGTAGTGTGTTGACACTTTGGTTGACTCAGAACAGACTACGTCTCGGTGGTTCTCTAAACTTAAGAACAGCCAGCCAACCTTTCCAGAGAGGTCTGTTTGTCTGCAAATAGCCAGGTTTCTATTGAGTGATTGTCATGTAGCGAGGCACCATGATAAATGCTTGCATGTGAATGACTCATTTTAATTCTTAAAGCTGTCCCCTGTGATGTGTGCTATTACTGTCACCTGCATTTTACAGATAACCGGAACTGAGACATAGAGATCAAGTGGCCTTCCTAAGGCGACAAAGCTAGTAAGAGAGAGAATCTTGACCTTTTATCCTGTGTTTATTACTGCACTATACTATAGCTGGAGATGACTATATTATAACTGCCTTCTATAGATTTCATACAATGATTACTATACTACAGATTGCTCAACTGTAACTCCTGTATTATAGATTATTGTACTGTAACTAAACTACGTAGAGATTGTTTGAATACCGTGTATTAAAGCTTTATAACTTTTTCAAGGATATGTAAATTGCATACCATGCTATTTCAGAACCCAGTAAAGAAAACATCTTATAGTTCTTGAATTGGACTGTCCAAAGCAGTAGTAATAGCCACATGTGGCTATTTAAATTTCAAGTATTTCAATTTAAATAAAATTAAAAATTCATTTCCTCAGTCTCACCAATCACATCTCGAGTGTTAATGGGGTTAATACACTCATGGCTACTGTACTGATTTATGCAGTTTAAGAGCATTTCCATCATTGAAGGAAGTTCTATGGGACAGCATCGTTTTGAAATGTCAGGGAAGTATATTTCCCTTCAAAAGTGGAGGATTAGATCATATAGTCAATTGTCATATCGATGAACGTAGAGTTGGATTGTGTTTAATATTAGCTTCATGACTTTCCTCATATCCCCTCATAAAGTAAAAACAAGTCCCACTTTACCTCATGACAGCGTCATCTGCCATCTCAAAAGGTAAAACCTTTATCAAGAATCCACTTTTTCCTAAGTGCAATTGAGGCAGGGAGTGTCCCAGTGAAGAGAGGAAAGCCCCCTGAACTCGCCAAGTGGGTTCTTTGCTTCGTCTAGGACAGAATTCGAGTATAAGCTAACTGGCTGCAGGAAGGTTTATTGAGACAGCAGGTCCTACCCCACAGACAGAGTAGGGGCCTTCTCTCAAGCAGGAGAGGGGTTCCTTTTGGGGCAATAATAATGTTTTTAAATGTTCAAAAAACCCATTGTTGAAACAGCCATACCCAACCAGCATTGTCTTGTGGTCAGGCCATAGAGGTTAATCACAAACGCTGTCACAGAATGCTAAGTGCAGTTTGTAAGGCATCTGGTTTAGTAATTCATCTGTCTTTGGGTGGTCATGGGCTGGCAACTTGCTGGCAATTTCCCTGTTCAGGATGGTTAAGGTTTGGTGTCGGCCAAAATGGCTGCACTCAGGCTCTCCCGACCTTCTTTCTCTGACTTATTCCTACGTTACGACGTCACAGGTTTGAATAAACACAACAGCCTCCTGCTTTCCCAAGTAGCCAGCAAAGACAACAAAATGATGTTATATGCAGACCAAGGGGCAAAATGTCATGGCTTTGCTTCAAAGCTTAGATACAAGCCTGAATCATACAAGTAAACTTTTGGATTCAGAACTGCTAAGCAAATAAAAACACTGCAATTCTCCTATATGAAATGGAAAAAAAAAAAAAAAACAAAACAAAACACTTGTGGTGTTATATTAAGAAATTTTGGGGAGAGTGAAGGGGAGGGAGCTTCCCAGAAAACAAACATATCTGTAGTTGACACCAACAGTGTGAGCTCCTCCAAGCAGGAGGAATGTTTTTTTTGTCTTTGAATCTCCTGCGCGGGTCCTGTAGACTTGGCCCAGGGTAGCTAATCATAACATGTTTAATGAATATAATAGCTAACGTCAAGTGCTAGGCTTGGCTGGCCCACAAGTCCTTGTCTATTCAGAGTGAAACCAATCAAGCTAACCAACAAACAAAATCATAACAAATTATCCTTCTTGGTCCATGATATATAGCCCTAAAAACAGCAGATATTCTGGAAATGTAAAAACTTACAATACCCCAGAACAGGAACAAGAAGTGACTTTTGATACCTTTCTCTGGGATCTGTGGAAATGCCACCTTCACTGGTTGGTTTGAGATGCAAAAGCACAGTGGAATCCAAGATGGTACCTGCGTGGACATCTGTGCCTGGCCAGCCAGGCTCCTGCAAGGGTCTTCCATGAGGAGCTTTGGCTCACACTTGTGATGTTTGGCTTTTCTCCCAAATCCTTGCCACCTCATCCTGCTCTTAAACCACAAGCTGTTCTGGTTTAGTGAGTTTGGCAAAGACTTCTTGCGTTTCAGGCAGAGGCGAGCATTTCATTCTCTTACCTCTCTCAAACTGAAGCCTTCCAGGTTGAGATGACAAGGTTTCCAAACTGAGGAGAGACCATGGATGGAACTGGAGGTCATTATGTTAAGTGACATAATCCAGGCGCAGAAAGACAGATACAGTTTGTTCTCACGCATGTGTGGGAGCTAAAAAAGTGGACCTTATTTGGATAGAGAGTAGAGTGGTGATTCCCAGGGGCTGAGAAGGGACGTGGGGAGAAAAGAGAAGTTGATTAATGAGCACAAAAATGCAGGTAGATTTGCAGAAGGGGTATGTTCTAGTATTCAATAGCACAGTAAGGAATTTATAGCTAACAATAATTGATTGTATATTTCAAAATAGCTAGAAGAGAAGATGTGTAGTGTCCCCAAAACAAAGATAAATGTTTGAGGTGCTCAATATCCCAGTTACCCTGATTTGATCATTACACATTGTATACAAGTATCAAAAGATCACGTGTACCCCAAAAACGTGTATAACCATCATGCATCAATTAAAAAAATTAGGCCACCTCTCCTCTCTGAGCCACATCCTAATTGAATTCTTTTCAGTTCAATAAGGCAGACAATTAGGGATCCCAGGGCACAGAGAAAAGTCCACGGGGTCATTGTCATCCCTTTATTTCCTACCTAAAATGATGGCCAGCACTATCAGATCTTGCTGGATCTGTTTCCAGCCCTCTTGCAAAGGTGAGAGAATGTCAAATGTCTGAGCAGTGCAAGATCCCTTCCCCCAAAGCTGGCATAATCTATTTAGACTTAACTGAGCTGGGGGTGCGGTCATGAAAAATTTACCTAAAACTGTCAGCTGCACTCCTTGAAACCAAGTAGTCACAGAGTCCAAGGGAGGGAGGTATTTGATCGTCTTTGTTTCATTTGCTGGGACAGAGACTAGAGACCCTAGATCAGTGTCATCCGATTAGAACCCTGTTACCTCCTTTGAGACAGGTCCCATGATCACAGCCAGTGACAAATCCCCTCCCACTCTGAAAAAATAAGAAGCAAGTTTTTCTCTATTCCGTAGTTTAAATATACAGAAGAAGCACGCACGTACTCCAAGGAAGCTTTGAAAAATATTCTGCAGATGTAGCATAATTTATCTTCCAGGAAGGCTACACATTGATTGTCGTATAATTTATTTCACAACTAGTCTCTTCATTCCCTTATCTTCTTAAGAAAAGGGAGAAAAATGTTGCAGAGAAATGGCAGATGGTTTCTTTAACTGTCTTTCATCAAATTGGGCATTTTCTGAGGATTATTAGCTAGCTGGGGCAAGATGAAGGTTCAAGACATTGTCAAGGGCTATTAACCCCAGTCGGTTTTTCAATCCTGAATTGCCTGCAATATGCCGGTGATTGCTATTACATGAGTTGATTACTGTATGGAAGAGGAGATTATTTTTAACATACGAATAATACAGTTGTTATATAAAGAGCACAACTGGAAGTATTCAGCTTTGGACGTGGGGTCAACATCATGGCTCTGCCCATATTTGTTTTTCTTGAATTAAACACTCACCTGCGCCATGCCTTTGACCTACCGTGCAAACCTAGCACAGCTCTGATGCCAACTCAGTTGATCATAGTCTACTAACCCAGGTTTCCCATCCCTGAGAGCTCCAGGGCATTTTTTTTTTAATGAAAAAGATGCTTTTTTTTCTTTTTCTTTTCTTTTTTGTGTGTGTGTGTGTGTGCTGAAAGGGTGGAAGAAACTTGGTTTTGGAGACTCGACTTTGGAAATGGAGAACAATTGGATGGTTGTCAGTATAACTGTTAAAAGCTTTATAAGGAATACATTTAAGTAATTTTTTTTACTTTCAGAGAAAAAATGATCCCTATGCTCTTGTGTCACTGGTGTCCTTTGAGGTTAAGAAGATGCCTTATACAGACCAGCCAGCAAAGCTCCCCAAAGGAAGCACAGCAGTGAGTATCTTTACAAATATATAGAGGCACAAATAATTTAATTGAAATAATTTTTTAAAAATCACCGTCCAACTTGTGCTGGGATGAAATGTTTACATTGACTTGAGAAAAGTGTCCCTTGTCAGCCCTTTTCTTACTTTAGCCTGGAAATGCCCTAGTGCCTTTTGGTCTGGTTTTTAAACTTTCCATATAAATTTCTACCCAAAAAAATTACAGGGCAGGACTAATACCATTTTTAATCAAGACATTTTGTTTCAGAGAAATGCAGATAGATAGAAATTACCGTTAGAACAAAATCGTACTGATTCTTTCGTTTTAAACACAGCAAGGCGAGTCAGGTGGGGAGGGAAGAGACTCTTCCTTAAGGAGAGTTGGTCACAGACCAACTGCGTGACTTTGGACGGGTCATCGTTAATTTCTGTGCAAAGACTCTTAACTTTGGTGGGAGGGGGAAAGGAGTACATTGTGGGTTTCAGTTGAATGAAGTGTCATTTTTAAACAGTCAGGCTACTGAATGTTACTGACAGCCAAATATCTGTCACAGAGCAATTTCTCACATCCTCAGCAACCTGGCACGGCCGTGCAGAGAGGAGGGAGGGATGGATCAGCAGGCACTGTTACCAAAACTATGCCTTTTTGGTTATTTGCGAAGGTGGTCAGAGACTTCTGAAAAAAAAAAAAAACAAATTAAATATTTCAGCCTTTATCTCTTGGTCATGCAGTGGGTATTTACAACACCCAACTTGAACTCTTGGTCCCCTGGTCCTTGTAACTTAAAGTGTGGTTGTGACCATCAGTGTCAGCATCACCCGGGGGACTGTTAGAAATACAGAACGAGGCCTCACTCCATTCCTGCCGAGTCAGAATCCGCATTTTATCAAAATCATCAGTGCTTCCACATGCAGAGTAAAGTTCGAGAAGCGCTGCTGCTTTAGATGATGTATGATTTCATCTTATGCTCATCCCTGTCTAGCCTCAATCTTAATACTTAATTGTAACAGTTAATCTTTCTACACTCATCTACGTGTAGTAATTTAAATTAATCCACTGATTCGTAATTCTCAACCCTGAGTGGGCAGCAGAACCATCACTCATGCAACTTTAAAAATATGTGCACGCTAAGACCTCTTCGCAGATCCTGGGATTTAATAGGTCTGGGGCGGGGCCCTGGTGCCGTGCCTTGAAAGTTCCCCAAGTGACAATTCTGCAGGGGAGCCAGGACTGAGAACGTCTAGCACAGGCAGATGGCCTAGAGGAAATCCAAGGTTTTGAAGATA
>CAUYSK010055745.1:0-24913 GCA_963575035.1 Avahi laniger | reverse complement strand
TTTCCTTTGCCTATTATTTAAATGTCATTGTTTCTCAAATTTTAATCATCTACCTCCTTGGTTTTCCATGTGTGGTCTATGGACCAGCAGCTCCACCATCATCTGAGAACTTGATGGAAATTTAGAATCTGGGGCCTCACCCCAGACCTTCTGAATAAGAATCTGCATTTCAACAAGATCCCTGGGTGATTTGTGTGCACTTTCAAGTTTGGCAGTGCTGCTTTATTCTTGTCTTTTCTCATTCTACACATTTTTCCTGAGTGATCTCATCCACTGTGACTCTCATTACTACTCATATTAATATATTAATGACTCTCAAATGTGCACCTGCAGCCCAGTTCTCTCTCCTGAGCTTCACCCACATATATAAAATTGCCTACTGGACATCTCCACTTCTTTGCATGACAGGCATATCAAACTTTGTATGACCCCACAGGTATATCTGACCCCACATGTTCAGATAAGGGGAAGATCACAAGAGAGGGTAATCATAAAAGACCTTATGTTAGGATTGGAGTTGAACTTGAATTCTGAACTTACCTTCAGAAGTGATAACTTACCCTTTCACCCAAGCCAGTAGTCTCCAGCCAGGGAATCTAAGGAAGAGGTAACTGTTAAGGGTTTCTTCAGCTTACACAAGAGTTCACCAGATCTCTTGGTCTCTATCACCTTCAAATTTCCTTTCTCTTCTTGAACAAATATTTTTTGTGTTCCTATGTGTCAGGTGCTGAACATAGACCAATGAACGAAACAGACAAAGATTACAGTGTGCATATTCTTGGTAGGAATATTTGTTTTCTTCCCTTAATGAGTCATTTAAAAAGGAATTATAATGCAAGGTGAGTCCTTTTGTAATCAACTTCCTGTCAAGCTTCAGGGCTCAAAAAGAATTACAGAATTTCACATGTAATTCTTCAAGGCCAAGGCTTTAAATTGGGGAAACGAACAAGCAAGGGTCAGTAGGCAAAGAAGGCTGGATTCCCCATGTTCCCATTGCCTGTACAAACAGTCTTGCTGGAAACTGACCCCCTTGCCACCCCAGAGCGACTGGTTCATTTATTCAGTGCTTACACATGCTGGACCCTGATATCGCAAAGAATAATGTCTCTGCCCTCCAGCAGAGCACGAGGCAAAGTATGCATGGAACTGCAAAGCCACCACCACAACTGAGAAACTTTCAAAGTAGATTAAGAGGTTCATCAGTGTGCATAAAAACAGTATGAAACATCCTGTTGTATTCTTATTTTATATAGATTGACCTTGTGATAAATTCCCCATTACTTTGATAGATTAATTAAAACCAGTAACAGAGTTCAACTGCAATAGTGTACCCTAAAACTAGTAAATATAAAACTAGTGACACATGCCCACAAATGTGAAAGTAATTTATTAGAGTTCAGTTATAAGCAGAAAAACACTGATAACAGAACACTGAACCACAGAAAATTTGTAGAGGAATTACAGAGTAACTGAATAATGGGCCATTCTCCTGGCACTTTCATAAGGGGATATCTTCCTCAAACCCCCAAAGGTCTTGCCCTTAAATATGTTTGACAATTGTAAAAATTTGAACTGTGAATCACCACACTTATCTCTTTACATTTCTATTTTTATATTGCATCTTGGTACTAACAAAATAAAATAGAGGATAAAAAAGTAGAGCTTTGATATCAAACCTCTCACCTTTTTAGTCGATTTTAATCCCATTATCACATATTTCTAGAAATGCACAATAGTGCCAAATCGCTTTGTCTATATTGGGTTGGTTTCCCTGTGTATTAGCTGTCAGTGTAAAATTATTGTGCCTCCTACATGGCAACTAAAATTCCAAGTGATGGTTACTGGCAAATTTCTCTATAGTTCACTGATGCGTCAAAGAAAATGGATTTTCTACTCAGCTAAGATTAATAACCATTGTTACAGAGATTGGAATGCATCTGACAGCTTCAACAGAAAACACTGTGTGCTTTGCTTTCCTTTTTATTATGTTAGTAATCACATGCTCCAAAATCACTTAGAATCATATAGTCTTCCTAAAGAAATGGCTACCCACTATACACACTATAGAAAAGTCAGGAGATATAGAAAGAGGGGATGCAGGTTTGGGGATTGAAAGAAGGCATCTGGGGATAGTTCATCACCTTTAGCCTGCCCCAAGAATCGCAGGATCTGAGAAACTGATACTATGCTTCAAGGTAGCCCAAGGAAGTTCCAGGGTGTTAGCATTTCTGTCCAACAACCTCCCAAAACTTAGTGGCTTAAAACAACCACGATGTCTCATATGTCTATAGGTCGGCCAGACAGTTTGTTGAGCTAAGCACACTCTTGTGCTCAGTTAACTGGTAGGTTGGCCATGGATTGGCTGATCAGTAATGGATTCAGCAAGGACAGGTATGAGGTCTTAGCTCTGCTCCATATAGTTGTCTCATTAGCAAACTAGATCAGGTTTGTTCTCATGGCAATAGCAAAGAGAGAGCAGAAGCACACAAGCCCCTTGGTGCTAGGCTTGGAGGTGTCATACCATCATGTCTGCTGCATGATATCAGCCAAAGCAAGTCACGAATCAGCCTAGATTCAAGAGGCAGGGAAATGGACTCTACCTTTTGATTAGGAAATGTTTAAAGTCACTTTGCAAAGTGCTTAAATATAGGGGTGGAAAATTAGAGTATTTTAGCCATAAATTACCACCCATGAGAAATCCCTGGTTAGACTTCCTGGGTATCCCATTTCAACATGGCACATCCTTTGGGATCACGTCCTTGCTGAGACTTCATCTTACGGTGGCCTTATTTTGCAGATGCTGTTACACTCTAAAGGACAAGTCAGAAAAAGGATGGAGCAATAGGAAAAGAGGAAGATGTTGCCTATGTCCGTAGGACTTTATTGTCCTTAACCCCCACCAATGATACATTCAAAACCCTTGCTATGGCTTCTCAGTAGGTGGAGTAAACCTCCCTGCCCCTACACTTTGAGAGAGACCATGTTCCTTGCTTTGGCCAATGGGATGTGCCACCAGAAAAGGTTTAAAATGCATTTAAGCATTCAGCTTATACTATTGTACTTAGGCCACCGTCATGAGAAAAACAGACCCTAGGTAGACACTGCCTCTTCAGCATGGAGGAAAACCAGCCCAGCCAACCCACAGGTGCATAAGCCAGAAACAAATGCTTACAATTGTATGCAACTGAAATTGTGTGGTTGTTACACTGCAAAAGTTGACTGATAAATGAATTAAAAAAGTAAAAGAAGGCAAGGAAAAGAATGAGATTTCTGAAGGCAGGAATCTAGCACAGGGGATAAAATCACTGTCTTTATTCCTAGTTCATTCAACACATGAATTTTCTGTAGAGAAGTCATGCAGAGAGTCTTTTTCCTTCACTGAGGATTACAAGCATTGATCTAAGAGCATCTTTTCTACCAGTTGTGCGTGTGTAAATATGTTCCTTTTTTAATAGTAAGTGCTGGTTGTAGCCACTCATTAAAAGAGAACTTTGCATTATTTTTGTTAGCATAACAGAATACATTGCTCAAGTACTGTCTCATATTCTCCTAATTGTGAAATGGAGATTAACATGCTAAAAAACCTCAAAGGCTTTGTTTTTTGGTTTTGTGCTGTTTTCAAAGAGTAATAGAAAAAATAATTGAAAACATTTAAGAAACACAAAGCGATATAAACACTAAATAATAATTATTTGTGAGAACTGAAAAGAGAATTGCTTTGCCAAGAATCTTGAGTTAGATTATAGTCTCATTATTTGTGAGGAACAGCTAATAAGAATCTTCATTAAAATTTCTAATTTTCTACTGACTGACTCCTTATCAGATCAAAATGATTAGCAAATCCATATCAACCATCGTGAAATGGAATCCAACTTAATTTTCTTTTGGGATACGGTTGACCAGGGTTGTCAGAAGTCATATAAGCATCGCAGAAAGATGTAGTACTTCCAGTTAGGGAGGAAAATGATCTTTTCCCCTGGCAGCTAAAGCTCTATAGGGATATTCCTGAATCATGGTTGGAATGCTAACTGATGTGATATTTGTACTACTGCTATTCCAACAGACTTATTGATGATTTACTTGTGTATACTGCCAATAATAACAATAAAAATAATAATAGCTGCTATTTATTGAACAACTATTATGTGTCAGGCCTCATATATGTTATTCTTATCTCTAACTCCTAGTATGTACTGTTCTTTGTACATAATAGATGCCAATAAGTGCTTAATGAATGAATGAATACTTATAAGGTAGGAATTGTTAACTCCTTCTTACAGATAAGAAAATGGTATTCAGAGGACTTAAATAATTTGGGTAGTAAATGACAAAGTTGGAATTTAAAGAAACTTTTTTTTTAATACAAAGCTTTGTCTCTTTCTGTCTCACTCCCTCTCCAGTGTAGACCCAAAGACCAGAATGTAAACTCACAGAGTCCTTGCTCTTTAGATATTTCTAGTCTAAACCAGTGTGGAGAGGTTATCCATAGCAACTTGAGTTCAGCTGGGTCCAGCTGTCCTATGTAAGGTAAGGTGGAGAGCCATGAACCAGATCAGGTTGACTCACTCTACACCCCTCTCTGATTCCTTTGAGGCCATGAGCTCTAAAAATCTGTTTGAAGTAAGGTATCCTGGTGCTTCCAAGCAGAGAATCCACTCAGTTGGGCTCCCAGCTTCATCTTTTTTCTATTTTTTCTATTGGTCTACTGGCTGCAAAATTACTAACCTGCCCTTGTTCTTCCTGTTCTACCAAGATGCCCCTGTTACCCAGCTCCAGGTAAACATATAGGTAAATTGGTGTTTCCAGGCTCCTTTTATCTTCCTGTCTAATTTTCCTCTCATAGACCTAACTCCCAGAAACACTTCTCCTGTATCACATAGTTCACTGTGTTCTTTCCTGATGTTTGCTATAGTATCATGAGCACAAAATTCGGAGCCATAAATCCCAGTTCTGCCATTTACTAACTGACTTTGAGAATGTCTCAAAATTATCCTAAGCCTTGGTTTTCTCATATGTAAATTGGGGATGAACCTAAACAGAAAAAAGAATGCACTTTCACGCAAGTTTGAAGTCTCACCAAAGGTATCCCTAATCCAGGTACCTCAGATAGAATGTCATGACAAGTTGGGGAACAGGAAAGCAATTTTGTATAAGGGGAGGCTTCTCTAAAATCATCCTCCTAGGAAACTGAATGTTCCCCCTTCTATATTAGCCCTGAATCATATTTCTTAAGAGTTAGATGTAATGAAAGCTCAGTGAGGGCAAGGATCTTTGTGTGGTTCACTGATTTATTCTAAGGACCTAGCACATAGTCAGGACTCAATAAATATTTGTTGAATGAATAAGTGAATAGAAAAATTGCCACAAGAGACCAAACTTAGAACTGTTCCACTCACTGTGGTTTAAAGCAGGAGTTTAGGAGTTAGATAGATTTGAGTTCTAGTCCTGGCTCTGCATCTTACCAGCAGCTAAACTTTCCTAGGCCTGAGTTATATTATTCAGAAATGGGAATAATAATAGTTCCTATTTTCTTAGGGTTGTTTGAAGGATTAAACGAGATAATACTTGGAAACCACTTAGCACAGCACCTGGCACAGACCGATTACCTAGGAAGAAGAAAGACACAAAGCATAGGGAGGGGATGGTCAGAGGCCCTTTCACTCATAGAATGCAGTTGTGTTCTCTCTGTAGGTATAAGTGATAGCATATCAGTCATTCATTTAACAACTATGTTTTAGGCAACTCCTATGTGCCAAACATTGATTTAGTCACATGGGATGATTTAGCGAACAAAACAAAGAATCTTTCCATCAGGGAACTGACCTTCTGGCAGAACCCAGTACAAAATAAACAACAGACAACAAATAGGTAAATTATAAGGTATGGTAGAAGGTGACTAATGCCTTGGGAAACTAAAAAGTAGAGTGATGTAGGGGGCCAAATGCAATATTTAATAGGGTGATCAGGCTAGTGATTGTTTAGAAGGCATTTGAGCAAGGACTTGAAAGAGGTAAGGGAGTTAGTCATGTGGGAGTCTGGGTGAACAGCCAATGCGAAGGCCCTGTGGAGACATATAATGGGTGCGTTTAAGGGCCTGCAAAGAAATGACCAGGGCTGGAGTGGAGTGAGCAGGACTGGATATGGATTATTTAGGGCTTTGTGAGCCACTGTATGGACTTTGTACTTATTTGAATGATACAGGGACAATAGGAAGATTTTAAGCAGAGTAGTCATGTGAAATGACTTGGATTTTAAAGGGTTATTCTGGGTTGATAATAGGTTGTAGGGAAGCCAGTACAGAAGCATGGAGACTTGTTAAGAGGCTATTGTAGTGATCTAGACAAGAAGCGACAGGAACAAGGACCAGGTTAGTAGTAGGAGCATAGGAGGTGAAAAAAGTTGGATGGAGTGCAGATATATTTTAAAGGTGATTAGACTTCCTTGTCTTTTAGTGTAAGATTGTCAAACATTTTCTAGAAAGGGCCATACGATAAATATTGCAGGCTTTGTGACCATACAGCCTCTGTGACAAATACTCAGCTCCACTATTATGGTGCAAAAGCAGCCTGAAACAGTAAGTGAACAAATGGGTACAGCTGTTGTCAGGCAGAAAAAACTTTTCCTCTGCCTTCTTAGTTTCAGTGATTTGGGGCCAAGAATTAAACTGACAAAATATAGATTAGCAAGAGCAAAGACAGACTTTTATTCACGTATATACATGGAAGTTCACAGAAAAATGTGACTCGAGGTGGCCGTTAGGATTTGGGACCTATATACCATCTTAATGGGAAAAAGGGGGTCAAGGGTACTTACGGGAAAACAAATTACTTTTAGGAAAGATAAATGGGTCGTTAGATGGGAGGTAGAAGAGTTTTGTGACAATATTTATTTAGGTGAGGTACCAACTTCTCTCCAATGTTAAGAGTCATCTTCCCAAGTTGAGAAACTCGTAGGGAAGGAATTTATGACAATTAAGCTCTTTCGAGAAACTCTACTTTTAGGCAGGTAAGGAAGTTCAGGGAAAAACAAAGCCTATTTTCAAATGCTTTTAGCTCAAAATAAGTTTTATGAACACTTCACTGTACTATAACAAAACTTTATTTATAAAACAGACATTGGGCTACAGTTTACTACCTCTATTTTAGAAATAGTTATAAATGAAATAATATGATGAATGAGATCTGTTTCAAAATAATAAAGTAGGAGTCGTGGGTGGGCATTTAGGTAAAACAAGATTGTCCATGAATAGGTAACTGATGAGTATATAGGGGTTTATTGTACAGAACTTCTCTATTTTTGGATATGTTTGTAATTTTCCATAATAAAAAGTGAAGAAACAAAAACAAAAAGCAAACAAATAAAACTCCATAATACCTAATATTTTGAATTAATTACTATTATTGAACACGTTATATTCCAGGCACTGTGCTAAGCACTTTACATATATTAACTCATCTAATCTTCACAGCAATCCTAAGAAATAAGTACTATTATTATTCCCATTTTACAGATGAGAAACATTTTACAGATGAAAAATGATAAGGAAGTGAAATAAATTGCCAAGGTCACAAAACTCAAAAGGGGCAGAACCAGTATCTGAACTCAGGCATCCTGGTTCCAGAGCCTATTCCCCATAAGTACTGTAGAAGTTACTTATTAGATACAAGTTGCTTATGGATTTGGAGAATTCTTTCTCTGTTCTCTTCTAACAATGGCTCTTTTCTAGTTAATATGCTGCTCCAGCAGTGTCTTGTCTAGGGGATTACCTCCTGGATCTTTGCACTCTGCATTATTATGCATTCATCTTTCTGAACCGCAGTATAACTGAGCTTAGTTATTAAAATAATCTAATTCCTTCTGTATCTGAACACATTTTTATCAACCTTTTCCCTCTTGCTTTAGACCAAAATACAGCTAAAAAAGAAATCTTCTTGAGAAGAAAAAAAAACCCCAATGGCTTGTATAAAACATGAGCATTTGAGTCCTGTTAATTTCAAGTATACAATTTTAACCAGGCAGGCATAGATTCAGATCATGAGCCAGTGTTTTCAACCATCTTTCTGTACAAAGGATTTCACATCAGCAATATTAGCATAATCTTTAAATAGACATCAAAAAACAAATCCACAGCTAGAAGGAACCTTGAGAGGTCATCTAATCCACCCCTACTGCTAGGAAGCGGCGGGTTTAAGCTAAACAAGAGAGGCAGCTTTCTAACCTTTCATCTCTTCAGAAGAAATTTCATAAGCTTCTTTGCTAATATTCCAATGCCTTAGACTGCTTATTTTAGGGGAAATTCCTAAAGTCTGGATATGATTCTTTTTACCTTAACAAAGATTTTCTCCATTTAATAATAGGTCACAGGGACAACATAATAACAATAGTAATAATAATAAATTGATATAGAGATATAAAAATTATAATAAAATCAAAAACTAGGCCGGGCACGGTGGCTGATGCCTGTAATCCTAGCACTCTGGGAGGCAGAGGTGGGTGGATCATCTGAGCTCAGGAGTTCGAGACCAGCCTGAGCAAGAACAAGACCCCCATCTCTACTAAAAATAGAAAGAAATTAGTTGAACAAGTAAAAATATATAGAAAACATTAGCCAGGGATGGTGGTGCATGCCTGTAGTCCCAGCTACTCGGGAGGCTGTGGCAGAAGGATTGCTTGAGCCCAGGAATTTGAGGTTGCTGTGAGCTAGGCTGACACCATGGCACTCTAGCCCAGGCAATGGAGTGAGACTCTGTTTCAAAAAAAAAAAAAAAAAAAACAATACAGTTGTCTAAACTTAGCAATCAAGCTCCTGGAAAATTCATTAATATGAAAAAGACCACATTCCTCTTTTAATATAATAACCACTCTTTGTACAGAGAATTATAGTTAGTACATCAAGTAACTGTATTTGAATCTCAAAACCATTGTTGGACAGGTAGTATTACTGACTCCATTTTACAGATGAGAAAACTGAGGCTTAGTGATAATGATTTAGATCCATGCCTGTTTAGTCCAAATCTCCCATTTTTCTCACCGTGCCACTCTGGAAAAGCAAGGAGATGTTCTGGTAGGTTATTTACCATGAGACCATCCTTAACAGGACTTGGCCATGGTGGAATTAAGCAGTGAAAGGATAAAGAAAGTTCTCATGTGCTGTTTGCTGGAGTTAGACCAGGCCAAAATGGCAACATATATTTCAGTTCACTGTGAAGTTGTAAAATGTCATTAGCAAGTGGTAAGGGGTGTGGAAAAAGGGCTGACTAGTATCTGCTGTACTTAATGAGCATATATCATATGTCATCTGTATTTTTAACTATGGCATAAATAATATATATTAAATACCTATGATATTTTATGTATATAAATTTACTATCTGTGTTTTTACCTATAAATTAATGAGTCCTTCCCTTAAAGTATTGATTTAAAAAAATAAGTAAATAAAGATACACATATATTAAATCTGAAAACAGTAGAATATTTATAGCTACAGAGGGATCATTCTAATTTTTAGGTTGGTGTTTGATTATCAGACTTTATACATTCTTATTTAATTTGTCAGTACCCTCAATAACAAAACAGGCAACATCTTTCCTCTTTTCCAAACAAACAAAAGGGTTTGTTCAATCCATTTTTCATCATTCTTTCTCCCAACTCAGAACAGGGTCCAAAAGACTTAGCTCTCCCCTCCCTGTAAGATTTCCCTTGGTAGGAAGAGTCCATGCATTCTCTTTGGGAAGGAAGTATATTCATGAAGTTAAGAGCCTGTTCTTTGGAGTCAGAAAACACTTTTCAGTCCCTGTTTTGTCACTTTGTAACTGTGTAACTCTGGACCAGATTTTTAACATCACTTAACTTCAGATTTCTTATCCATAAAATGGGGACAACGGGATTACCAAAGTTACATAGCTGTTGTGGGGATTAAATGAGATGATATTAAGAAAAGTACTTGAAACAATATCTGGCATACAAGTACTACATAAGCACTAACTATCTGTGTTGTTGGTGGTGGTATTATTATTACGGTATGAAATTTAGCATTCTAATCTTACACTGAAAAATTTCTGTACTCCACTGACATAGAAAAATTAGCTGGCTAAACATTTCAGAGAATGTGCTTCCTTGCAGAATTAGAGCAAGAGTCATAAAACTACAGCCCACTGGCCAAATCCTGCCACGCCAATTTGTTTTTGTATTTTCTATGGCTGCTTTTGCACTACAAGGGCAGAGTTGGGAAGTTGCAACTGAAACCATATGGCCCCAAAAAACAAAAATATTTACTATTTGGACCTTTACAGAAAAAACTGGCTGAATCCCGAGTTAGAGGCATTTTTGTTCAAGATAACATATTTAGTGTCTTATAATTAAAGATATGTTGCTTGTGCTAAGCAATTCTAAAGAAATTACCAAGATACTCATCACCCTTTCCTCTTTGGTATCAAAGATCAAAGCTGAGTCTCAAGTAACTAATAACAAAGAATAAGCATTACTCAAGTAACAGAGAATAAGCATTACTGCCTCTGCTAATTATGGCTGGAAGGTTCATCCTCTGTACTTACTCTTGAAAGAAACAATAGCTCTCTCATTCTCCTAAGACCATGAACGAACTTCTCTGTGCTGTCCTTCCTGTAACAGAGATATTTTCAGTCACTGTTGGGACTGAAATTTTTTTGTTTGAGTTGGTAGGTAGGGCTGTGTTCACACAATTAGGACAGGGATAATGCACGGGGCATCTAGGTGGTCTGCTTGGGGACCTCCCAGTATCCCCTGCCTCCTGATTCCAGTGCTCTATGACACATACACCAACTGCTGCCTGAAAAGGGTCTAGCATGATCATCAATGGTTTACATTACTCAGAAATGAAGGTTTGGGTCACACTACCAGGGAAGAGCCACCAAGCCTGCCAAAATGATAGGTGACGGTGAGGGGAATTTAGAATGAATAGTGGATTAGGGATAGGATGAGTACCAGTTGTGGACCTGAGAACAACTGCAGCATAAGAGGCTATAGTTTGCCCTACTAACTTCCCTCTTCCAAATTTTCCTTCAGAGGGTTTCACAAAAAGCCGATTTCACCACCACACAATATATCCATGTAAGAAATCTGTGCATGTACTCCCTAAATCTATATTAATTTTAAAAAAGAAAAAGCAAATAAATGTTCCCTCAGAAAGAGAGGCCCATGGGAACCATGGAGGAGCTGGCCCATGAACCTGCTTGGAGAAACAGATCTCTGTGGTGCAAGAGATGGATTACATTGGCCACGGAAAGTGCACAGTCCAGATCTGCCGTGCCCAGGCAGCTCCCAGCCAATAACCAGACACGGTGAGGGTATTAATGGCAGGCCCATTCCTAAGAGATGTGGAACTTCTTTATGAGATTTTTGAATCATGAGCTCCCCATTAGACTGACCCAAACTTCCTTAGAATGTCACTTGAGCTGAGACCTTTCCTACCCAATCCTCTTTCATTCCTGTGTCCCCTCGCCTTCACAAGTGTCAGACTTTTATCACAGTCTGAAGGTTCTGCCTTCTCTCTCTCCTTTATCCTTCACAGGTGTTTCTCCAATAAATATCTCACACAGAAAATCCTGTTTGGGTATCTGCTTCTCAGAGGACTTGAACTAACATAAGAGCTAGCTATTATTATTTTTATTAAGTTTTCTTTCTTCCTTAAATGTAAATACCCTGGGGATGAGGGGGGAATATTTGGGTCCAAAACTAGTCATATACTCATGGCACTAGGCTACAGGGAATTATCAAATATCTAGCAGTACTTTTGATAATCTCAGTAACATATGTAAACACGTGATATGTGTGTGTATCCTTTGTTAAACCCCTTCTACATTTGTGAGTTTCAACGGAAATTCTTTGCTTTAGATGTTTTTGTTCTATAGATTTTTTAAAAAATCCTTGACTTTCTTCTGTTCAAAAGGCAATACATATTCATTTAAAAAAATAACAGTGAGACAAAGTATAAAATTAAAATATAAGCTAAATAGAGATTAGGAACAGAGTAAAAGTCAAAAGTATCTATATTGATTAAAGAATTGTAAAAATTCAGGCTGGGCACAGTGGCTCATGCCTGTAATTCTAGCATTCTTGGAGGCTAAGGCAGGAGGATCCCTGGGGTGAGGAGTTGGAGACCAGCCCGAACTAAAACAAGAGCATCTCTACAAAAAACAGAAAAATTAGCCGGATGTTATGGTGCATACCTGTAGTTCCAGATACTTGGGAGCTGAGGCAGAAAGATTGGTTGAGCCCAGGAGTTTGAGGTTGCAGTGAGCTATGGTGATGCCACTACACTCTAGCCCAGGCAACAGAGCGAGACCGCCTCAAAAAAAAAAAAAAAAAAGCAATAAAAGAGGAATGAATTACTGATAAAACCTCAAAAACATTATTAAAGAAGCCAGGAGCAAAAAAGTATATTCTATATGACTCCATTTACATAAAATTGTAGAAAACGTAAATCTTATCTATGGTGACAGAGAGCTCTTCAGTGATTGTCTGGAGCTGGAGGGACTGACCACAAAGAGGCACAAAGGGATTTTGGGAGTGATAGAAATGTTCTTTATTTTGATTGAGGTGGTGATTACTTGTGTATGTGCATGCCTTTATCAGAATTCATTGAACTATACACTTAAAAATGGTGCATTTTATTATATATCAATTATGCCCTAGCAAAGTTGATTAAAAAAAGAAAACACCAAACTTTTCAACTTGGAAGAAACTTAGGTCAAAATATTTTGCTTTGTCTGGGCCTCAATCTTTCCTTACCTGGATTTTACAACACCTTTCTCACTATTTTCCCTTCAGGGAATCAAGCTTCCCTCCCATGTGTTTTTCACTCTGAAGTCACTGATGTTTTTAAAAGTAAATACGATATGTCACTCCAAATAACTCTCATTCTTCACCTGTATCAGTCAGGGTTGAATCAGAGAAACAGAACCACTAAAACAGATAGACATGCTTGTTAATAGGTATTTGGTTTTCCACAATTGTGAGGGCTGGCTAAACAGTATCTGTGTGCTGTTATGTGCACCCGTTATCTTCTGATGCTGGAGTTTGAAGTCCACAGGGCAGGCAGTTGGGAAGAGAAGATGGATGTAAAGCTGGAACCCACAAACACAAGAATGAACTGAAACCTGTCAGTTCTTACTGCCTCTGACTTTGATCGTATAGGACAGAAGCTGGAGCCTTTCATTATCATGGAGCTGAACACATGGAGCTACATGGTCCAGGAGCCAGAGCTCAAGGAGGATCCCGAGGAAGGTGAAGTAGTTACAGGCTCAGCCACTGCCTCACACCAAGGGAAGCCAGCAGGTAAGCAACATGTAAGAGCTACACAATGGCCACTGATTCACTTCCATCCTCTAAATCTCCCAAAAGAATCTCTATGGACCACCTTAACCGAGAAGATTTAGCAAAAGGAATGCTGGGAAATGTAGTTCAGCCCTGCCAAATTGCCACATTACAAAGCCATCCCAAACCTTACGTGGCTTAAGTGACATTATCCTTACTGCCTTAACATCTATTAAAATATGGGAAACCCTATTCATTTCTGAAGATCCTGTTTATCCTCTTATTCACCCTATCCTGTTGATATATAAACTCCCATTACAACATAAACTTCCTGTCTTAGTTTGAGAGTCACCGAGAAAGCAAAGCCTGAGAAAAGGTGGTTTGTTTGGGAGGTGATTCCTGAGAACACAATTGAAAACCAGGAAGTGTAGGGAGGGAACAGGGAAGGGAAAACAGAGTCAGTAAAGGGAATGTAAGTTAATGCTGTGGGCAACTGAAGCTCCATCTCACTGGGGATCCCCAGGAACCATGTAGAACCTTGGATATCTCTGGAAAAGGAGGCTGAGGCACTTATGCACCAACTTCCATGCCTTACTGGTTGAGCCTCGCCGCTGGGGAACTTGTCCTCGTCCTCCTCCCCCTCCCAACACTTCCAGCCTGCTGCAAATGAGCTAGATCCATTGGCTTTAGATAGAGCCCCAAGGCGGAAAAACACAGGGACCACCAGCACTTGCGGTGGTATGTTGGAAGAACATAAGAAGCTACCAAAGCTGCAGGGAAGTTAGATGAGGGCTGAGGCGATGTGGCCAGAGTCACCAATAATTTCTGCTCTACTTCCCAAAGACTTTTATCTCCACTAATCACTATGTGCCAGTGCAAATACAAGAAGAATAAGAAATAATGCCAAACCAATTTCACTTTCTTCTTTCAGAGAACTAATGGTTTGGGAGTTTAGGGCAATTTCATTAATTTACTGAATTACAGTAAGGATAATATATAGAAAAGAGAGCTAGATAGGTGAAGAGTACATGAACCATTACCATCTGACAGCGTACTCAAAGAATATTGATCAATGATGCAAATTCCAGTTATATTGTATTTCTTCCTATATGTTGTACATGAATGGTACACCTGGAGTTGCACATTGCAGCAACCCTGTATAGCACAGGGTAGCTATTCACTAAATGTCCATGAAAGGGACAGGAGTAGGTGAAAGGTCATAGAAAGTTCTTTGACTTGGAGTATTAGGAAAACACAGATAAGTGGTTCTCGTGTGGGGGTTATTTTGTCCCCCAGAAAACATCTGGTAATGTCTAGGAACACTTTTGCTTGTCAAACTGGGGAAGGAGGTGCTATTAGAATCCAGTAGGAAGAGACCAGGATGCTGTTAAACATTCTACAATGCACAGGACAACCTCCGTTTCCCCAAAAAAGAATTATCCTACCCAAAACATCAATAGTGCCAAAGTTGAGAAACCTTGACATACATAAAAGACATCTGGATATTTACAGATAGATATACACATATATATTATTTCTTTACTTATAACATTTAAGAATCAATATATTTAATTACAAATGATTTGTGCTACATGCCAGCAATACAAAGTGTTGCATTAGTACCACCAAAACCAAAGGAATTGGTGAGTCCAATACATCTTTTCTCAGTTTTCCATTCCTGTGCCTTTAGTGGAACATAATTGAGATCAAATTCTGGTTCTGTACAATCCAGGTTTAAAGTAGGTGGTAGTTTTCGATAATAACAAGCTAGTGTGGTAAAAGCTGCCTCGACTGCCCCTGCAGCTCCCAGCAGATGTCCTGTGGCTCCCTTAGTTGAGGAAACTGCAAGGGCATATGCATGGTCTTTGAAGAGATGTTTGATAGCTTTGTTTTCAGCAGCATCTCCCAATGGTGTGGAAGTAGCATGTGCGTTGATGTAAGATATCTCTTCAGGTTGTACACCTGCATCTTTTACAGCAGCAGCCATACATCTGATAAAATAAGAAAAGAAATTGAATTTATCAGGACTAAGTTTAATTTTAACAGGAGATTCTTTATCTATATGGCTTATGTGAAAGAAATATAGGTATCCTAGTACACTAAATAAAAAGAATCCTTCACTCTAGGAACAGAACTCCATCTTGGAGTACCACGTCAGTTAGAATGCCATCTGCATGGAAATTATGAATCACACAACTTGGTCTGATTCATCACCATGAGTTAATAAACATGCAAGCCTATGGATTGTATAATCTCTAACAAAATATAATTCCATTTATTTGAATTGGCACTTTTCGTTTAAGAAAAAACCATGTTGAGTGAAGACCAGAATAATTTTTCTTCTAGGGATTTTTTATGAATGTGGCAATTTTTTATGAGCATTATAACTATATTTTCATGTTTTCTTTCACATTTAAATGTAAAACTTGGCCTATTTCCCAATAATCTACGACTTCAGTGCTTCAAATAACCTTTCAAAATCTTCTTTATTTAGGCTATTAAGAATTCTAAATAAATAAAGAATTCTGAAGTCAAACCAAAAAACAAAGAAACACATCTAAAAATAAAAAAAATTTCTCTGGAAGAACTTTTGAATACCTTTTAGATGTCAACATCCTTTTAGTTCCTAAGATATGTATCTATATTGATATAGATATTTCTTAATAGGCAGCTTCAAGTATAATTTGAAGTATGCTGAAAGGATTCTCCTAAATATTACTATTTCTTCATCTAGCTTGTTACTATGCTTGACATTTGTAGCACCAGCAACTACTCACTAAAACTCAATAGTGTAACTCAGGGGTTGATAAACCGTGGCCCTGGCTAGATGCCTGCTTTTGTAAATACTTTCATAGGAACACATCCATGCCCATTCATTTACTTGTCGTCTATGGCTGCCTTCACACTACAGTGGCAGAGTTGAGTAGTTGCAACAGACTCTATGGCCCACAAAGTCAAAAATATTTACTGCTTGTCCCATTACAGAAAAGGTTTATTAACTCCTGGCTAATTTAACTGAGTAAAACATAATATGATTTAAGAACACTAAGCTTTTAGCTAACATATTGACACATTATCAAGTTTTTTTTTTTTTAAACACACTACTTATCTCTTCTATAACTGTTAAATTGCTTTTTAAAGTATGGTCCTTAGACCAGCAGCATCACCATCATCTGGGAGCTTATCAGAAATACAGAATCTCAAGTGCCACCCTAGATGTACAGAGTCAGAATCAGCATTTTAATAAGATCTCTGGGTAATTAAAGATTGAGAATTGTTGATTTGAAAAGAACAGAAGCCTGTTGAAACAGAGCGGAGACCAGACACATCTAGAAGGGTTGATTTTACTCTCCAAGTCTGATGAAGGGTCGAGGAGGAGGAGGACGACTGTGGGAGGGAGCATACTGATGCTTGTTAAGCAGAAATGGAAGCAGGAAAAGTTGGCAGAGACACATATGGTCTTCTTCACAACTTTATTGCCCTTAAATGCAATTTTTGTAAAGATGTTCAAATGTTTTCAAATATTTCAAATGTTTAAAGCAAAGAATTCAAAACCATGTTTAGTCTAAAATGGAAAAACAATAAAGATACTGTACGCCAAGGCCTGATACTACAATTTTTCCTAATTTGGGACTACAATAAAGTATCTTATTGAAGACATATTTTGAAAGAAACAACCAGTCTTTACCTTAAGGCACCTTCTCCTTCAGGATCGGGGGCAGTTATATGACCAGCATCGCCTGAGAGTCCATAACCCAAAATTTCTGCATAAATTCGGGCCCCTCTTTGAACAGCATGTTCATGTTCTTCCAGCACCAGTACAGCTGCGCCTTCTCCCATTACAAAACCATCTCTCTTTGGATGAAACGGTCGACATGCCAACTTAGGATCTGAGTTTGTGCTCAGAGCCCGGGCTCTGGAAAACCCAGCAAGAGATAAAGGACTAATGCAAGAATCTGTACCTCCAGCCACCATGACATCAGCATCACCATGGGCTATAAATCTAAAAGAATCTCCCACAGCATGAGCTCCTGTGGTACAGGCTGTGGATACTGCATGATTGGGGCCCTTGAGTTTATATCGAATACTGACCTGGCCTGCTGCCATATTGACCAGAATCTTAGGAACAAAGAATGGGCTAACTTTATTGTAACCTTTTGTCTGAAACATAAAAGCAGTTTCAGAAACAACTTCAAGAGGAATCATGCCCATGCCAATTGCAACACCAGTGGCTGCTTGATCAGCTTCTGAATGAGGATGCCAGCCAGAATCTTTCATGGCTAATTCTGTAGCTCCAATGGCCATGATGGTGGGAGAAGACATGGACTTGATATCTGATTTGGACACAAAGTTTTGTTCATTGAACTGACCTTCATCAAAACCTCTTGGTACATAAGCAGCAACACTGCAAGGGATACTCTTATACTCTTCACCAACCACTGAAACAATTCCACTCTCTCCTTGGATAAGACGATCCCATACCAGTTGTGTTCCAACGCCAAGAGGAGTCACTAAACCAATGCCTGTAATGACAACCCGCCTACACAATTTAGATGTTGGCACAGTTCCAAAAAAGCTTCTTTTACTTCTTGTTAACTGCTGGCATAATCTTGAATATACAAGATGAGTGCTTGTAATTTTCAGGAAATTCTGCAAGCAGTTTGACAACATGGTTGAGACTTTGATGATCAGAAACACATTCCTGTAACAGACCACAACACACACAGAAGGTATTCACTGTTTAAAATCTTAAGGGCCAAAGAAATAACATCTAAGGTGTTCTTTTGGGTGCTTGATGAGAGAGGCTAATGCATACAGGGAAAATAATTGTTACATCATTTTAATTTATACTTTATCCTCAGACCACCTGTTTAGACTTAACTCCCTTTTTAGACTGTAAGTACCCTCAGACATTGGAAAACAAAAAAGTGAATTATTCATTCAATTCACCAAATCGGAATTAATAAGAAGTATAAAGGCAGTCCTAACCTGATCAGGGTGGCAGAAGCATCTTTTTTCAGGATTACTGAGGACTTATTCTAAATAGCATTTCTGGTAGCAGTGGCACAGAAAAGGCATAGGGCCTTTTCTTTGAAGTGCAGTGAGCAGGCTTTATCTACCTTCAATCCCTGGAGATAACGAGCCTTTTCGAAAGGACACCCAAAGCCCTAGCATGATGGTTTGGACGCTTGGGTTGACAATCGACTCTGTGACTAGGCTTGCGACTGGGAGAAGGGAACAGGTGTTTCCACTCCCCTAAACTTCTCCAATCGCGTCATCCATGGAAGGAGAGGTTAGGACTAGCTGATCACTCCAGGAGTACTAGGAAGGCCAAGGGCTGGAGTAAAGAGGGTGTGGCCATTCCCTGCACCGCCCTCTCAAGCACCACCACACATCCAGAGAAAGTATGTTGAGAGGAAGAGAAATCAGACCCCAGATCCTCGGACTCTCCTCTCGAAATTCATCCCCGACCCGATCTGGGTTGTGGAGGGGCGAAGGAAGAGAGCACCGAACAAGTGATACCTGTAACAGGGCCAGCGCTGAACGCGCAGCCACCGGTGCTCGGGGAGGACGCTCCCGGCCGCACGCGCGCACGCATACGCACGTACGCACATGCGCGCTCGCACGTACGCGTCACGTCCAAGCCGGTTCACTTTGCGCCGCGTCACCTTGGCGGAGGTCAGAGGGTGGGCGGTGGCCGGGCAGCGTTCGCCGTGGCAGACACACCGCTGTCGGAACCACAGTGACTGGCAGATGATCAAGGACCTGCGAATGAAGCAATTAGATGGCATTTTCGCCCATCAAAAGGGAATTTTTCTTTGGTAATGCCCAAATATTTGCGTGTTGTCGGAGAAGAGACACCATATTCTACTGGAATTCTAGGAAAGAATTAAGGAATTACTGTAGCCTCAAAGTTATCACTGTACTTCCCAAAGTTATTTATAATAATGAGTAAAGTAGAACCAAAATGCCCAACATCAGGAAATTGTGTATTTTGTGACACATCCAAATGTCATGCAGCCATTTAGAAGGATTTTATAGGTGAATATTAATGTGAAAAGATGTTGAGACTATTTGTTAGGCGGTATATCCACCTACAAAACTGTATATATCCATTTTTTTCAAATACAATGTTTTAGAGGTCTGCAAGAATATACAATGATTATGATGTTTTCCTCCTTATTTTTGCTTAGCCTTATTTACTGCCTTCTCTACAATAAATAATGCTTTTGTAATTACAGCAGTTTTTTCTTTTCAAAAATTGTCTCCAGATCTAGGGCGGTGTTCAAAATACACACACTTAATGTCTGACAACAATGGAGGCATTTATTTGTGTCTGAAAAGTTCATTAGCTTTATTTGCACAGAGCTGGCTGTGAATCTACAAAGGGAGAATATAACATGTAAATATAAAAAAGCAAGAAGTCAGGTGCTGTTTATTGACCACCTGTTGTTCACAGGCCTCAAAGCAGAAGTGTCATGGTATCTTCCACAAACTGCTGAGTATTGCAATATAATCAATGCCAAATGAGGTGTAGGACAAAGCAATAGTAAAAGCTTGAGAGTAATGCAGAGGCTGGATCACAGCAGCTTTGGGTGTCATACTGAAGACTTTGGATTTGATCCCATGGGTCAGAGATCATATGCTGGTAGCCATGATCTAATCTGGAGTGCAAAATTCTGTTACTAAATTTAAATTCCTCTGGGAATATCCTGGTAAACTCTTTTTCCCTTCACCAGTCTTCCCTACTCCTTTTTGTCTTAAAGCCACTTCATACATTTAAGTTACCTGGTTCCTGGCACCATTTGACTTACGAATGTGGGCAGAAAGAGCCATAGAAAACTTTTTACCAGGAGAATAACATGATCAAATGTGTGGTTTAGAAAGATTACTCTTGCAGCAGTGTACAAGGTGGATTGGAAGGATGTAGGAATGAACACAAGGAAGAGAGTTAAAACTGGATGAAACATGATGAGGCCCTCAACTAGGGCAATGGCAAGGAAGAGAGATGCAGATGTTGAGAAGGAAATACTGCTAAGATGTTGTCCCTGATTAGGTGGGGGTGGGTTTTTCTCTCACAGCCAGGAAGTCCTCTGTTCCCTTTCTCACCTTCTTAATCTGAGGATTATGTTCAAATTATCCCTCCTCAATGAAACTACAGCTCACAATTAAATTTTCCTTCTTCTAAACTAGTAGTTCTCAAACTTTACTGTGCATCAAAATCACCTGAAGGGCTTGTTACTACACAGGTTGCTGGGCCCAGCCTTTAAAGATAGGGCTTGAGAATTTGTCTTTCTGACAAATTTCCTGGTGATGGTGATGATGCTGGTCTAACCACTGCTCAAACTCATTACAATTTCCATGAAAGTAGGGACCATGCTTATCTCCTTCACTGCTGAACAGTGCTTAGCACAGTGGTTGGCATTTAGTAATCATTTCATAAATATCTGGTGAATAAATGAATTATGGAAAGAATGAATAAACACCCTTACATTTGCTAGTATAGGCCCTTTTTGTGCACTTCTTACCAAATGACTTTTGTTTTTCTCTTTACAGTAACTTGTGTTCTCAACTAAAAGAGCTATTTGTGTGTGAGTTATTATCATTAGATTTGTCTTCCCCACTAGAAAAAGTATGACATCTATCTCAGACTGCTTTGTGCACAGCAGGCACTGAATAAATAGTTGTTGGTTAATCACTTAGTGCAGTCAGACAATAGTGAATCACCATACCAATTTCTGAAAGGCTTCACCTCCTCCTCCTTGCTGATGATCTTTATTGAGGTTAACTTTATATATATATACCAATCTTGGGGGAAATTTAGTGGGTTATTTCTTTTTTCTATTTCATTTAAGGATAGTGCCACAATGTGTCAGCTCCAGAGATGATGTTCTTCATAAAGGTGGAATCCTGAAAAAAAAATTCATTTTAGAACAACAACAACAAAAAGAACAGGAGGTTCAAAGCTGATTTAATTCTAGACCATCCTCCTTTGGTCGTTTGAAGCAATGATGGATGTAAAGAAATTAAGGGTAGCTTAATAACTTCAACTTTTCTAAAGAAAAGTAAAGAATCAAAATATCTTCAACTTGATTTACATGGAAGAAGAGGAAAAGAGTGAGACAAAACCCCTTCTTATAATGAATTCCCTTAATAGCTTTATAAAGGGTGGTATCCAAAAGAGACTGTAGTTACTCAAGAACTTAGAGATGTTGGTAAAGAGTCATCTGGAAGGACTCAAATTTCAGGTGATTTTAAAAACCTAAATGGTGATTTCTATGATTTTATGAACTATACATTATCATCACAGTATTAATGCTATGGCAGTGGTTTTCACACTGTGGTGGTTTATTCCCCCACAAAAGTACTTTATGGCCATTATGTCTGTCAAGGGGAAGGCTGAGCTGACAGCATTCTGCCCCTCCCCTATCCTCCTTGCTTCAATTCCAGAGCATTTCCACTTTGGTGTTTTGTATATAGAGAGTCTAGGATTGTATTTGAAAAAAAAGTGTTTTGTTGCTTCAAAAAAATCATAAATACTGTATAATATATAGTATCTTTATACATTATAAGGATAAATAAATGTACCAGTGGAAAAAAGAAACCCAGATTAAGGGGAATATAATTTGCGGCAGAGACAGCTAGTTATAGCCTCAGCCCTGCCACCCTCTTATTCCATTATGTAGTTGTGAGAGGTATCTGTCCAGCTAGGAACTACACTTCCCAAGCTTCCCCCCTTTTTATCTAGATGGGGCCTCATTCTTACTAACCATATGGTAGAGAAAATGCTGTATGTTATTTCTGAGCTCATGTGGTTACAAAGTAGGTGTGCCCCTTTTTTTTTTCTGCCCAACCAGTAACTAAATGCGTAAGTCTCTGAGGCTCTATGGCAGGAGTTAGCAAACTACAACCTGCAGGCCAAACCCAGCAGGCTGCCTATTTCTGTAAATAAAATTTCACTAGAACATATCCATGCTCACTCATTTTAAAGTATTGCCTACAGGAGGTGCAACTGCAGAGGCAGAGTTTCAGTATTAATAGTTGAGACATACCCCGTGGTCCATAAAGCCTAAAACATTTACTCTCTGGCTCCTTACAGAAAACGTTTTACTACTGTTACAAGGGATGCAAGGGGCATAGGCTCACTGACTAATGACATCTGCATTATTAAACTGTTATATGAGCCAGAAAGAAATTTCTCTTGCATTAAGCCACTGAAAATTTTAGTTACAGCTGCTAGCAACATACTATCTGTTGAACACACTATTCTTCCAAGTTGGTCCAAAACCTACTTGTTTATTAAAAACTTATGCATATCTGGCGGATTAATGATAAGTAAAGTGGATAGCATAGCTCATGGGCTTGCTCAGACATAGTGGAAAGAAACTTCCAACCTTAAAAGCAAACAGATGAAACATCAATAACTTTTTAAGAGGTTACTTAGACAAATAACTTACCTTAAAAACAGAAGGTCAAGAAAAATATTTGTTGAGGTTTGGAAAGGAATTTCTAAAAACAAGGAAGCCATTGGTGAAGTATACTATGAAAGGCATGGCGAGGCAGATGTTGCATTAGTTAGGGATGCATCTTCTAATAGGAATAAAAGACACTGATCACATGATCTACCTGCAGAACAAGACTCACAGAATAATACCCTTACAATGTGGGATGCAGGTTTTTATTCTCCCCGTCCCCTATTCTGTTATTATTGTGTTATGTGGTTTATGCTGGTCACCAGACGGTAAACTGAGCCCACTCATTAATATATTTCAACCTGTGGTTTAAAAAACACTTCTTTACAGAGTAATCATACTATTTGAGCTGGGACTTAAATTTAAGAGCTTTCCAATCTTTTACATAATTCTGAAAAGAAATCATACATCATAAACCCAGCAGAGTTTACAGCCACGCTTTTGTGTTTCAACGTTTGTTGTTCCTACCTTCTGGGGTCTTTCACCTACATCTGTCTAGAACGCCCTGACAACATGCGAAGAGAAGGTTATTTTATTTGTGGGGAAAGGAGAGAGGCACAGGCGGCTGCTCCACCTTAGGGGCTCGATCAATTGAAGTTGACCATGGGTCGCGGAGGAATCCGCGCTTCTCCAGGCACGAGACAGCACCTACTCGCTCGGTCCCTGTTGGCCGAAACCTCCCACCCCTCCAAGACGAGCTCCTCAGCCCCGAAGGCCTGGCACTCCACCCTCCCGGCCAAGCCCCCCTCCCCGGCTCCGCAACCAGGCCACCGCCCCTCCCGACAGAAGCCCCCCAACCCTTACGACCAGGCACCCTACTCTTCCTAGTCGAACCCACCTGCCTCCCCGGCCTTCCTCCTCCTCCCCGAAAAGCCCTGCCGGATGAGGTCCCCCCACCTTCCGAACAGCCCCTCGCCCCACCCGAAAAGTCCCCGCAGGTCCAGGCCAAGTTCCCCGCCCCTCCCGGCCCGCTGCGTGGCCGCCGCGCGCTGAGGCGCCTGCTCAGTGCGGGACGCGGCGCGCGGGGGGCGGCGACGGCTGCTGGCGCTCAAGCATGGCGGCCGCGGCGCTGGGCAGCTCCTCCGGCTCGGCGTCCCCGGCCGTGGCCGAGCTCTGCCAGAACACCCCTGAGACCTTTCTGGAGGCCTCCAAGCTGCTGCTCACGTACGCTGACAACATCCTCAGGTGCGAGGCCACGGGGTCGGACGGAGGTGCTGGGGCAGGCAGGCCGTGGCGCCTGCTCAGCCCGGGTCTGGGGGCGCCCGGCCCGGACCCCAGAGGTCGGCAAGGCCCAGAGAGAACCGGGCCCGGACCCGGACCCGGCTTCGGCTCAGCGTCCGAGCCGCTGGCCAGGGGCCCCAGTACTGGGCCGCGTTCCACCGCTGCCCGAGAAGAGGAAGTTTCTTTGCAGTTGTGACTTGGCATCTCATGTCGGGGTGCTCGGTGTGAACTGCAGGTCCCAGGGATAGGGCGGAGGGGAGGTGGGAAGACGTGCCCCAGACACAGCCTCTCGCCTCCTTGTTTGACTGCCTTAAATGTCAGGACGTGAACCCTAACAGCGTTTCATTCCCACGGCGAGTATTTTTCTGAGCAGGGTGACTTACATTTCCACATGCTTATCAGAAGTTAATTCCTGACAAAGTGATGTATTCATTTTGTGAATATCCTAAAACTAAAGCATAATACTACCGAAGTGGTGGGGTTTTGAATTTTTAATGGTTTTTTTGTGCGCATTTTTGTCGATTGAAACATTAACCGTAGTATTTTACAGTTACAGTTTTTCATGTTAATGGCTGGATTCTACTATTCAGCATTACCCTTTAAATAAGTAAGAATTAGTGAAGGTTACCACTTTTGATGAGAGTAATTTGCTTCATTCCCCTGTGAGCAAAAAGTATACTTCTAGAGCTTTAAAGGACCTTACAGATTTGGGAGATTGGGAGGCAAATTTGATTATTCATTTTGAATCATTACCCACCCTCAATAATTCAGATCAAATGATATCGTGTGTTTTTTTTTTTTTTTTTTGAGACAGAGTCTCACTCTCTTGCCTGGGGCGAGTGCCGTGGCATCAGCCTAGCTCACAGCAACCTCAAACTCCTGGGCTCCAGCAATCCTACTGTCTCAGCCTCCCAAGTAGCTGGGAC
>CAUYSK010055744.1:0-14492 GCA_963575035.1 Avahi laniger | reverse complement strand
AATGCAGGTTAAAGGCGTGCCCTTACCTCCCTTTAGTGCTCCCCGTGTCCTTTAGGTGTAGATTTGCCCCCCCATCCCCCTAATCCCTGGAGAGTATTTCTGCCTTGTGATCACCCTAGTGTTGATCAGTTAGTACCAATTTGATGGTGGGTACAAATAGATCCCGTTCTTCTACACTTGTAAGAGGTACTAGATCGTCGTCATTTCTTATGATTGAGTAATATTCCATTGTAAACATATAACAAATTTTGGTAATCCACTCATGGATTGACGGGCACTTGGGTTGTTTCCACATTCTTGCAACAGCGAATTGTGCTGCCATGAACATTCGAGTGCAGATGTCTTTATAGTAGAATGTTTTGTGCTCTTTTGGGTAGATGCCTAATAGCACTATTGCTGGATCGAATGGGATTTCTATTTTTAGCTCTCTGAGGTATCTCCAAATTCTTTTTGATGGAATTCTTGTAATAGTGTGTCAGTATAGTCTGGATAGTCCCCAACCTCGTCTTCATAAGAAAGGTTAAAAATAAACAAGTGTCCAAGACTCGTCACGAAAGCAGGTGTTTTGAGGATTGTGATGGGCGGGAGTCCGGGAAGCACAGGGGCGAAATCTGAGCTCCAGCTGTGCCAGGTGGGAGCAGAGGAAGAGGTACTTTGGGCGTGGCGAATTGCTGTCTGCAGAAAGAGAAGCTGTAACCATGGTACACAGCTACTTTGTCCCTTGAGATTCCTTCCAGTTGCCTGGTCAATTAGTCAAGGGCCAGGGCTTGGATTCTAGTCCAACCTGGGGCCAGACATACCCTGGATCATGCCTTCTGTTTGTGACTGCTCAGAACATGCAGAAATGTGATCACCGGAAGAGGGGGCTGAAGAGGTGGAGTTTGGAGCCGTAAGAAAAAGGTTTGTCCAGATGGTTTTGTGAGTAATAAAGAAGTTGGAGGGAAAGGAAAAGAAATTTCATAGTATTTCTAGCCTAGACATATTCTCAATATTAGTGTTCATTGACTGGATGTGACAGAAAGAAAAGGCATGATGGGGCCGGGCGCGGTGGCTCACACCTGTAATCCTAGCTCTCTGGGAGGTCGAGGCAGATTGTTTGAGCTCGGGAGTTCGCAGCCAGCCTGAGCGAGAGTGAGACCCCGTCTACTAAAAAAATAGAAATTATCTGGACAACTAAAAATATATATAGAAAGAATTAGCCAGGCATAGTGGCACATGCTGTAGTCCCAGCTACTCGGGAGGCTGAAGCCGGAGGAGGATCACTTGAGCCCAGGAGTGTGAGGTTGCTGTGAGCTAGGCTGACGCCACGGCACTCTAGCCTGGGCAATAGAGTGAGACTTTGTATTAAAAAAAAAAAAAAAAAAAAAGGCACGTGTCTTAACCACAAGTGACCACAGCTTTCCTTACATCTCAGGGTTTCTCCATGAAGCAGATCTGGACCCTGAAGCCAAGACATTCCTGGCCCTCCCAGAAAGGGCGCAGGTTGGTGCAGGGACTGAGAGCAAGAGCTTGGGAGCAAAGCCACTCATGTTCAAGTTTCAGGTTTGCCCTTTCTAGCTGAGTGACCTCGGGGCATTAAAGGGCTGGGGGAGTGCAAAGACCAGTAACCTTCTGAGTCTCAGTTTCCTCATCAGGAAAGTGGGGGTCGTTGTAGCCCCCAGAGGCAGCTATCAGCATCACCACTCATACTTCCTGGGACCCTGTTCTACCATCCATTCTGCCTGTCGGTGCAGCCCCCTCCCTGTCCTTATATAATCTGATTGTAAGTGCCTTAAAGGGCAGGCACCAGTTCTGTGCTGAGGATCAGAACAGGTTTTTGAATTAAGTTTTAACCACCTGTTTTCTCGTAGCTCCTTTTCACCTGGACACTGCTCACGGTAGGAGAGGGGGTAGGAAGAGGGGGTGGTTAGGTCATGGCTGACGTGGCTGGAGTCAGAGGAACCAGAGTGGAAACTCCCTTAGCAGTCAATCTGCTTAAGGAAGAAGTGGTGGAGGCTCTGGTATGTAGTACTGCCCAGTATTTGACTGTTAGGGAAATTTCTGTGCCAGTTCTGCTTAAAACCACAAAGTAGCAAGTAGCACTGACACCTGTGAGTGTGACAAGCTCAAAAACCACCGAGCAGTTGAGCAAAGCTGAACAAAACTGCAAGCCTGTCATGATTATGATGTTTGTTATCAGCCTATGATGATTCTACTACTTATAAGAATTATTGTCTATTTGGTAACTTTTAAGTCTTTTTGCTAGTTGGTTAATCGTTTATACCTGTGTGTGATTTGTTAAAAGTAACCCCCCAAAAAAGTATAAAACCTGACAAAAACCCAGAAGACGTGCTCAGATTTTGGGAGGCTTGACCTCATTCTGGGCCGCAGACAATAAAACTTTCTGACTCTCCAACTCTCGGCGTTCCACTCGGTTATTCCCCTGGGACCGAGATAACTGACACTTGCCGTAACAATATCAGTCACTTATTGAACCCCTACTGTGTATCGGGTACTACATTTCAGTCTCTAATCTCCACGTAGTCCCCTCTCTCCATGAACTGAAAGCTTAGAGATTAAGAGAATTGCCCAGAGCCCCCAACCCAATCTGAGGGAGAGCCAAGATCTGAGGCCAAGAATGTCTAATCTGAAGCCCACATTCTCAAGCAAGCACTAGACCTTGACCCCTGGACACTTCAGCTCACCATTTTGACACCCTCATTTAATTTTCTTCTTTACTGCCAAAGGCGGAGCGGGGGGAATGTTTTTCATCAGAAATTGGCCCTAGACTTTCCCTAACTTCCTCCAGCTTCCCTGGCAACATCTTTTACCCTCCGCTGTCTTCAGCACTCCTTTCAAATAGGTGAACCAGTCTCTTCCGCAAGAAGAGAGAACTGAGGCTATCAACTAGATAGTGCTGAATTTAAAACATCAGAGGTTTTATTCCCTATCTGGCTCTGCTGGTGAGGAGGGCTCCCTGCGTCCCCACAGTGGACATGCGGACTAGAGAAGCTGCCAGATTCCCAAGCTTGGCACCACGAAGCTATTTGAACAGGGAAGAATGAAGCACTGTAGCCTCATCTCTGTGCCCTCAGGCTGAAAACTTCAGCCAAACTGAGAGTCTCTCCACTCCTCGAAGGTCTTTCTTAGCTCCGTATCTATACACCTGCTCTTTGCTCTGCCAAGACCTGTTAGCTCTTAGCTGTGCTCTGCTCCTCCTCTGTTGGCTCCATGGTCTCCCACTCTAGATTGGCGTGCATAGGGAGATTCTTCCAGCCTCTGTGTCCAGTGAACTGTGATTGGCAGATGTCCACAAGCTGGTAAAAATGTGAGAGCAGCCAGCACAACCCACAGGGAGTTCAGTGGTGATATCTAAGGGTGATGAGAAAACAGGCCCAGAAAGATTGCTTTATTCAGATGCCCTCCATGAAACAACTTAGGGCATACACGAAAGCAAACACAGGTGATTACATCTTAGCTTCATTGCTTAGTGTGGCCAAAATCCATATCTGAGGTTAAAAGAAAAGTTCAAAATCTGGACTTGGCATACAAATGTGTATTGATTTCTCAAAAATAGATATGTGTTCACTCATAGAGGAGTATTGACACCAAATGAGAATCATTTCCGGAACTTAAGGACAGGGTCATTAAATGTCACCCCCTTGCCATTAGTTGAACGTGATTTGTCAGCCCAAGTGAGGTGAAGGAAGATGGGGACCAGGTTGGTTCCAAAAACTGGGAAGAATGGGGTAGAGTGGACCCAGAGACTCAAAGTATGGCATCAGCGTTCCTTCCCTCTTAAGGCTCATCCTTGCTCTCTCCACCCTGGTTTCCCCTCACCTCCAAGATCTGTGTGTTCATAGACAGCCCCAGGCTTTCATCATGACAGTGTGGGAACCCTAGAGGAAGGAGGGAGCCCTTCTCTGCACATAACTCCAGCGAGGGAGACCAATAGATGCTGTTGGGTCTCATGGCCCCACTGTTGACTCAAGCCCTGTGGTCAGGGAAATGGGGACAATGCCCAGCCTTGTGGCCAGAGGAAGCCAAAGTACTGAGACTCATCAATACCTCCTGAAAAAGAATGGGAAGGTGGTGAAGGAGAAAGAAGAATGAAGGAAGAGAAGGAGAGAGGGAGTCAGTTTGCTAATAGAAAAGAGGGATAAGGGATAGAAAGAACAACAACAAAAAAAAAAACCCAAAAAACAAAAACCAGATGTCCTCCGCAGCACCCCATGAGTTACCTTGCAATTGTGCACAGACCAGAGTGTCCTCCATATCCCTTCAACACCAAAATATGATAAAGAAGGATAAATAGTAATACGTAAAGATCTCTATGTGGTAGAGCCCAGGAAATGACAAGTCTGAGAATCTGACTGTGCCGGAATGTGACTGCCAGGATCCGGGGCTGCGAGTTGGTTCGCAACGTACCTGATCCTGTTGCTAGAGGCCCCTCCTGTGTGGCACAACAGTGACCATTTCCCAGGGTCATCTCCAGGCAGCATGGCTGGTGTGTCCCAGGTCACCCAGGGTGAACTGACAAACTGGAGTTTGCAGAGCTGAAGCCCAGATCAGGGGCCGGGCCGTGGTGACTCCTGTGGAGCTCTGGGAGACCAGCCAGATGCTTGACGTTGCTCTCTCTGGCAGCTGAACAGCAGGGACTTCCCTGGCTCTTCCTTGTAATTCTTACAAGCAACTTCATCCCCTGGGGATCAGCAACCCCTCACCTCAGCTGAAGGTGCCTGTGCTGGTTTCTTACCCACTGCCTTTCAGCTATGAGTTCACCATTCCAGGTGCAGTTCTGCAATGCTAGGGGCTGGACAAACCACTCCCCAGGGTTCCCGGGCCTCCTGTCTTGTCACTACATTCTGCTGCCAGGAGGCACTAGGGTGTGGGTAAAGGAGACATGAGGAGAGAGACATTTCCTCATCTCCATTTCTGTCAGCTTCTCTCCAGCAGAAAAAGACAGCCGTAACCTCAGTGTCCAGCCTCATTGGGTCCTCCTAGGTGTGGCAGTTCAGGTACCAGCACCAGCCAGCCACAGACAGGCCACTTTGGTGTCTGAGCGTCAGGTGCCTTCCTCCCCCTCAAAAGTCCAAGGTCAGGCCTTGAGGTGCCCCTACCCCAGATGACTGAGCACTAGTCACAGAGGGGTTTCTCCTCCATATTCTTTGTCTCTGATCATCCCACCTCCTCCTGTTGTGCACAAGCCTAGGAGTGGCAGCTGCTTCCTACAGTTAGTGATATCTGGATTGCCTCGGCATCCTTCTTTTGCCCTTTAAGCCTTTCAACATTAGCATAACCAAGCCCCTGTGTTAAATCCCTCTGTTGAAGCACCTAGCACAATTTCTCTTTTCCTCCCTGCACCCTGATGGATACAGTCCTCTTCCTCTGCCCCACCCGCTCAACATTTCCCAACTTGTCCCAGAGACATATTTTTTAACACTTCAGGTTTTACCTTTAAATTAATATGGAAATATCCTATTTTGCCACAACTCCCTCACTCAGTGTCTTGAAGTTCTCAGGCTATAAGTTCAGAGACTATCAGGCCATCAGGTGACACCTTTGGTCCTAGGCTCTACCAGGAGAAATTGCCTTTGGACAAGCAAACTGAAGCCAAAATTGCCATCATGGACTCGGGTTATAAAGGCACACCAGACACTTTGGCTGCTTCCCCATTCCCATTTCTTCCCCCAACCCTATATGGGCCTGTGGAAGTCTCTTGGAGGGCCAAACCTGAGGACGAATCCTGCAGTCTTTCCTTGTGTCCACCATCCTCTCCTTGACCAGATAAGACAGTTCTAGCAGAGACTATAAAACCAAAAACACTGGAAGTACTTTGGGGCCTATCTTGACACTTGGAATATTGTAGGAAAGCATCAGGGACACTCTTGAAATTATATTTTATTTATAGACATTCAAGAACATCTATACTTAATGCAAAAGAATGCACATACACACACACTTGTGGGCTCACATATGCACACACGCACTCTCTGAATTGGGATATCCAGAGAGAGACAAGAGAAGATTGGAGACGGTGGCTGGTTCCTAGGAGAGCAGCTAGGCTCAGACTGTCTATGTTTTCCTTCCATTCTGATGCTCTCAGCTTTCAGAGGCTCTCAGGACAACGTCATGAGTGTGTTTTACTCTTTCTTCTCTTCACTCATACAGAGTATCTACTATGTATTGGGCACTGCGCCAGCTCTGTGGTTATAATGGTTGAATGGGATACATTTTGACTTCTAGAGGCTCTCTGTGAGAGACAGATAGCTAAACAGACAATCACAGCAGTGTGATTCATCCTGTAGTAGACACATAGGGACCAATGGAAGTTCTAAGGTAGGAGTTCTTAAATCTGTCTGGGAGGTCAGGGAAGCCTCTCTGGAATAGTTGGCTTTTTTTTTTTTTTTAAAAATCCACTTTATTGAGGTATAACTCACTAGCAACAAAATGCATCCATTCTAAGTGTATGTATTGATAAATTTTGATAAATGTATATGCCTGTGTAACCATTACCACTATCAAGATAAAGATCATTTCCCCCAAAAAATCTCTTTATAACTCTTCCCAGAAAACCCCTGCCATCCCTGGCTAGACAACCAATGACCTGCTTTCTTCCCATTGCAGATTGAATTTGTCTTTTCTAGCATTTCGTATCTTACATCTTTTGGAAAGCAGGGAAGGATAACTTCCAAACTTGGGTCAATGTCTGTAAACTGGAAATTTCATGTTCAAGATAACTAGAATATACATAAATGGCATAAATTAAGGAGATGTTGAAGTCTGAAGCTAGCGTCATTGTAATATCACAATTCGTGTCTCCCTCCCTGTCCTCAAGAATCAGCAAACATCCTGGGAATGGCTTTAGCTTTCCATAGGTCCTGGAATGTGATGCTACGTTAGCCTTACCTAGATTTTAAGGAATATGGAGACTCCTCTTGGTAGTTGGGTAATAAATTCAAAACAGGATTTAGTACGAGACAGGGAAGCCAGGCGCCAAGAGAAAAAGATGAATTTTATACAAAGGAAAATGGAAAGCTTTTGGGATGAGGCAAGGTCTGGGCTGCAATAAGCTGTTTTTTCCCAGGAGAACACAGAGGAGAAAAAGGAATTCCAGCTAGAGAGAGCAGAAGCAAATAAATGAGTAAATTACTATCAGCAGTTTGGTGCTACTTCAGTGTCAAGGAAGAGTGGGATGAGCCTGGAGAAATTGGCACAGGGCACTCGAGGGATCATGTCAAGCAGGTGAGAGCTTTGTGAGTTCCCCAAAGTGGTGGCAAAGCCGGGGAAATTGTGCCCACCTCACTGGCATCATTTCTTTCTTTCTGTCCAGTGGGAAATATGGACTTGCTCCGGAGAAGAGCCAGTGGCCCCAGGGTCCCTTCTAGCTGCACGGCATCACCTGTGCCCTGAGCGGTGTTCCCCGAGCTGAGCACAGAAAGAGCCCAGCCTCTTGCTCTAGTGAGAAAACATTTTGTTCCTCCAAAGCCCCGACTTTCCAAACCAGAGGCCCCAAGGATCACATACGAAACAGAGAGGTAAGTGGGCCACACAGTTACTTGTATTTGTATTTGCCTTTCTTACCTTTTCTTGTATGAAACTCAAATTGAAATGTTATTTCTCCTCCCTGAAGTTGATCATTTCTGTATTTATTTTTTTCGCTTTTTACACACAGTAACACCCTATGTTGGGACAGCAGATACAAAAGTGTGAGTCTTACTCCACAAATTTAGGTGTGCAAGACATTCACACTGTTTTATTCTCTTTAAGTTAACACAAACGTGACTTCACCTCTACTGCTGACCCCCAAACACTGGCTGGCAGGAAGTTCAGTCTCAGTCAGTGCTGCTGTTCCCTCTCTGACCTCTGCAGTCTCAGGATCTTAAACACGTATGACAGGCTTTGCTGCTGACCCTCAGGGAACCTCTCCACCCCTATATCTAGTAAGCCTGCCTGCTATCCCAGGACCCCCAGATCCCTCCTAAGGCTCTAGGCTTGGACCCAATAATCTCCCTCCTCTGTTCTGAGCTCCTTCTGGCCAAATGTTTAAAATAGCGACCATCAGGTATAATAAGTTCGCAACAGCCAGATAATACGCCCCCCACCACTGCATTATCTCATTCACTCATCACAGCCCCTGGGCTGGGAGGGCTGTTACCTGTTCCCTGTGCAGACGAGGGAACGGCGGCCTGGAGAAAAGTCTCTTGCTCTCGGCCCTGCTGGGCAGGTCCTTACACACAGAGCCGTGGTCCTGAGACCTTTCTGTGTCCCCTCATTGCCCCACTTCTGCCCTTTGACTTAAGTCCAATCCGGCCTCTTTCTCCTGATGTCCTCTGTCACTGGGCCATTTCTCTTGCCGTGGGACAATCCAGGATGCCTTCCCAGGACCTTGGAGCATTTCACTGTGGTGCCTTCTCCACTCAATTCTCCTCTTTCCCTTCTGCCCCCAACCTGTTCTTTCTCCTGAGTTCCTTCCCAGCCCTCCTCCCACTCCCGCCCAGTGTGTGCCATCTGACTACAATGACGGCTCATTCTCCAAGACACTTCTCCGCCACCGTTCAAGCTGCACGTTTCCTCCTTCGAGAAGCATTCCCAGAGCTGCCTGGTGGAACAGACAGCTTGCATGGCAAATGATGACCAAAGCCCTAAGTTGTGGAGTTTGGAGAAATGTGTTACATCAGGGATTGTAACCTCCTTGTTTTATAGAAAGAGAAACTAGCAGAGGAGGGAGAGGGTGGGACCAAAGCCACCAGCCAGGGAGGGCCAAGCAGGATGGAGCTCACAGCTATGCTCACACTACATCTGACTCGCGTTGCAGCTCTACACGTCAGCTGGAGTGGGCGGCCACCTCCACTTCCTCTTGGGGCATTAACCAGGGGAGTGAGCGCCAGAGGTGGACTAGAAGGAACTGGATGGCCAGTTAGACAGCCCACCTCAGTTCCCCTTTACCATTAAGCACCCAAATGGCCAGATACATAATTAAATGTTGACTTAGCTCAGTTGTTTCCTGGTGACAGTTGACAACAACAACAATGATGAAAGAAACTTTTAACGAATACGTAGAAGTTCCAAAATTGGAATTGGTACACAATATCCAAACTAATAACATTTCCACTAATCACAGAGACAAAATCAACACAAATTCTAGATGAAGCTCCTATAAGATTGACACACATGTAATTTATTTGACAAGCATAGACTTTTTTAAAAGAGAAAACCACTATTAAATGTTACCAAAATCACTTTCAATTTGGAATATGACGGCCCACTCATCACTTTGGGGATGCCAGCCACCGAGGACCCAAGTACTGTCAGATGCACAAACTCGCCAAGGCCCCCAAGCCCTTTCCCTTCCTACCACCCCTCCCCCGTCCACCACCCCTCCTTGTCCACTGAACAAGTACAAGGGCACACCATGCTCCCCTATGGGACTCAGCACTTGATATAATAATTATAGTACTTAACATTTATTGGGCCCCTACAAAATTCTGTGCATGTGTTATCTTCATTAATCCTCACAACAACACTATGAGGCAAGTACTATTATTATTTTATAAATGAGGAAACCAAGGCCCAGAAGGGATGCATCTCCTGCCAAGGTTACCCCTGAGCGGTGGAGGCCATCAGGCTCCAGGGTCTCTGGTCTCAATCACTTCCTCATGAGAGATAATTAAATGACATATGCAAAAGACTGGAACATGTGGTGATTAGGAACAAATATATTTCCCTTGTTTTCTCTATTAGAAATATATCCCTTGAGTTTTTTAAGGAAAGAGATTTTTTTGTTTGTTTGCTTTTGAGACAGAGTCTCTCTGTTGCCTCGGCTATAGTGTGGTGGCATCATCATAGCTCATAGCAACCTCAAACTCCTGTGCTCAGGCTATCTTCCTGCCTCAGTCTCCTGAGTAGCTGGGACTACAGGTGCACACCCCCACGCCTGGCTAATTTTTTTTTATTTTTTGGTAGAGATGTGGTCTCACTCTTGCTCAGGGTGGTCTTGAACTCCAGATCTCAAGCCATCCTTCTGCCTTGGCCTCCAAGAGTGCTAGGATTATAGGCATGAGCCACTGTGTCCAGCCAGAAAGGGGTTTTAATGACGCCAGGGACATGTGCTTTGAACATCACTTTTCAAACATTTTGAAACAATTGCCATAATTTAATTTCTCTCTTTAGTCCATTCTCTGGTTTCCCCTGGTCACAATGAACCCAAATGCTATCTATTTAGTGAATATGAAACTTGGATTCAGAGTCCACGGATACAAGTGGTTATACAGATGGGTTCCACGTGCAGGGAGGGATGAGTCTGGAGGGAACCTCAGTCAGCTTATCCCCGCAGGACCCTCAGAATCCCTGGGCCTGGCCAGCTAAAGCCTTTGGTGAAGAAGAGGGTTGGGCCAGGTTGGTACATAATTAAAATCCATCCATCCACTGTTTCCCTGGACCCATGTGCACCAAACACCTAATGCTGAAGCATGGGCAGTGGATGGAGCTGCCACTGATGCTTCCTGGCCACATCATTACCTGGGGTAAATGACATCACCTCTCCAAGTCACAGCTTCCTCGTCTCTAAAATGGGATAATAATAACACCTACATCACAAGGTGTTGTAGAAAGGATACCAAATGATTCATCTAAGCACTCAGCACAGTGCCTGGTATACCATGCTAGTAAATACCAGCTGCAGTTATTATTAGCAATAGTATTAATAGCTGCAATCATAGTGGTTGTAATAAAGATATGTTCTCAGCAGGGACTGTCCCAAGTACAAAAGCAAGAATGTGACAACTCTGATCCCTAGCTATGCTTTCAATTTGAATTGATCTAATACACGTTATTCATAATTTTATCCCAACTTACTCCTCAAAAGAATTTAAGACATTACAATAAGACCTGTTAAATTAGAACTAGAAAATTGAAAATGATGTGGAAGAAGAGAGCAGATAACTAGAAATAACTAGGGTCGAATCTCAAATTAAGTTCTGACCTTCCTAGCAGATAGTATAAGAGGGAAGTCAGTGACTATGACATACTCACTGATGTTTCGTACATATCAGTTTTGTGTGAATTCAGATTAGCAAAGCTATGTTTTTTAGAGTTGGCCATACAGCAATTGCTGCTAACAGAAAGCGATTTCATCAGCTGTCTCTTCAGTGAACTTGTCTATTTCCCCCCACTGATCTGTAAATTCCTCCAGAGGAGGAGCTGTGTTCTATTTACATTTGTATCTCCCAAGCATTCTCCCTGTCCTCAGTAGGTACTTACAAATATATTGAATGATGTCTTAGTATGTTTTGTGCTGCTATTACAGAATATCATAGACTAGGTAATTTGCAATAAAGAGAAATTTAGTCCTCACAGTTCTGACAGCTAGAAAGTCCGAGATCAAGATACTAGTATCTGGCAAGGGCCTTTTGCTGTGTCATCCCATGGAGGAAGACAGAAAGGAGGGTGAGAGAGAGAGTAAAAGGGAGCTGAACTCCTCCATTTATAATGTATCCACCCAGTGGTAACTCCCGCAGAGCCCTCATGGCTTAATTACTTATTAAAGGTCCCACTTTTTCTTTTTAATTTCAGAATATTACCAGGGTACAAATGGTTTAGTCACATAAATTGCCTTTGCGTAGCCCTAGTCAAAGCTACAAGTGTGCCCATGCCCCAGATAATGCACACCGCACCCATTAGGTGTGAGTTTACCCATCCCCTCCTCCCCTCCCAATGGCCCTGATGAATGTTACTTCCATATGTGCACATGAGTATTGATCAATTAATACCAATTTAATGGTGAGTACATGTGGTGTTTGTCTTTCCATTCTTGTGATACTTTGCTTAGAAGAATGGGCTCCAGTTCCAGCCAGGGTAATATAAGAGGTATTAATTCATTATTTTTTATGGCTGAGTAGTACTCCATGGTATGCATATACCACATTTTATTAATCCATTCATGTATTGATGGGCACTTGGGTTGTTTCCACATCTTTGCTATTGTGGATTTTGCTGCTGTAAACATTTGAATGCAGATGGCTTTTTTTATAGAATGTCTTTTTTTCTTTTGGGTAAATACCCAGCAGTGGGATTACTGGATCAAATGGTAGTTCTACTTTTAGTTCTTTGAGGTATCTCCATACTACTTTCCATAGAGGCTGTACTAGTTTGCAGTCCCACCAGAAGGGTATGAGCGTTCCTACTTCTCTGCATTCATGTTAACATTTGTTGTTTTGGGACTTTTTAATAAAAGCCATTCTCAGTGGAGTTAAGTGATATCTCACTGTGGTTTTGATTTGCGTTTCCCTGATGGTTAGAGATGTTGAGCATTTTTTCATGTTTGTTGGCCATTAGCCTATCTTCTTTTGAAAAGTTTCTGTTCATGTCCTTTTCCCACTTTTTAATGGGGTTATTTGTTTTTTCTTGGTGATTTGACTGAATTCTATATAGATTCTGGTTATCAGCCCTTCATCACAAAGGGAGCATAGATATTGACCAGCAAACCACCACTATAATGGGGTATGGCAAATCCCCAAATGTTGAACATTATTGTTTCAGTGTCACATCATATGACAGTTTTCACTTTTTAAGCCAACTCTTTAAATCCAATTTTAAATGAATTTCTTCACCTTGGTTGTATTGGTTTTCTATCGCTGCATAATAACAAATTTAGAGGCTTAAAACAGCAGCTATTAATATTTATTACCTTACAGTTGTGTAGATCACAAGCCTAGCATGGCTGAACTGGGTCCTCTGCTCAGGGTGTCCCAAAGCTAAAAGGAAAGTGTTGTCTGGGCTTCATTATCATCTGAAGCTGGGGGTCCACTTCCAAGCTCACTCAGTTTTGTTGGAATTCAGTTTCTTGTGATTGTAGGACTGAGGTCCTGGTTTTCTTGTTGGCTGTCAACTGGGGACCACTCTCAGCCACTAGAGGCCACTCACATGTCCGTGCTCCATGTCTTCATTCCATCTCAAAACCACAAATGGAGAATCTCTCTTGAATTGAATCTCTCACATGTTTCAAATCTGTCTGACTTTTGTCTCTAATCACTAGACATAGATTGAAAGGGGCTCATGTAATTAAGTGAGACTTACTCAGATAATCTCCCTATTTTAAGACTAACTGTTTGGGATCTTAATTCATCTGCATAATCCCTTCACAGCAGTACCTAGATTACTGCTTTACAGAATAACTGGATGAAGGTGTGTGTGTACACCATTTGCCAGAAATCTTGGGGATATCCTCAAATTCTGCCTACCACTTTAGTATATTTTGATTTTGCTTTTGAGAAGGATGGGATGACAGTGGGCTGAAAGGGATGGAGAAGGCTTTTGTTTTCATAATAAATACATTTGTTTTGTGGAACTACTACCAAAACAGAAGTCTGTGGCACAAGGCGAATAGTCTAAATTTTAAAACGGCCTGAAAAACACAAATAGAAAACTAGAACCAAAGAGGACAAACTGGGTTTTTTGGTTTGTGTTTTAGCTGGCTTTGGGGGTTGTTTTGTTTTGTTTTTCAGCAAGTCGAGTGACAAATCTAGAAGCTTAAGTCAAATGGTTTCAAGGGGGAAAGAAACTTTATCTTTCAGAAAAGAGAATTTAATTATAATTAAATTTAGAGCCTAAGTCAAGCACTTTCTATGCTTTCTTAGAAAATAAAGAAACCAAAGAAATCTTCCCTAAAAATACAAATCAAATATTAGTTTATGGAAGTTCTAATTATCTTAGTTTTTGCCGGTTAAAAACATGTCTTATTAAATGTCTTAGCTACAATATATTTTTAAAAAGAGAGAGAGAATGAGCAGTGTGAACCACTTCTAGTCTCTTAAGAAAGAAGGCTGTACTTAACATTTCTGTCCATGTTAAGCAATATAAAAGTGAAGCATTGCCCTCTAGAGGAAAAAGGACTTTCTAGAGCAGGCAAATATTTTACACTAATGTAATGTTGCTATATACATATAATGTCCTAATTTTAGGTGAATATTCTTCTTTAGGGCATCGAAAAGAAATAGAAAATAGCTTTAATATAAGAAATGCTAGACATTTTTTAAATAAATTTAGGATTTTTTCAAGAGTTTGGTAAACTCTTTAATTTGGCGGGACATTAATTTATAAGCTTTCAAATAATATTTTTACACTGCAATTGTGGAATAAACATTTGTCTTAGAGAATAGGAAATTTTTAGTCTTTCTAGAAATGTATAGATTTAAATCTACCAGACTTTCTCCCCAGCTCTTACAATAGGACTATATAAAATAGATATGATCTTAAATTATAAAGAAATGTAGGAAACAAAAGTGACCCATATAATTTTCCTATCATAGTCAATATTTAAATAGTTTAAAAGCAAGTAAGAAACGGAAGAGAATTTAAAACTTCAGTGGGGGGGAGGGGGGAAAAATGGCGGATTAGGGGAGACCTCCTGGCTCTCTGCTCCCACAGTGGGAGGTGAAGAACACGGACACCCACACGCGAGTGAGGCGCTCTCCCACAGGATCGGCTGTGCGAAACTGCAAAGAAGCAGCGAG
>CAUYSK010055743.1:0-10032 GCA_963575035.1 Avahi laniger | reverse complement strand
TATTTGTTGTATGGCCCAATGTATTAATCTGTTCTGGATGCTATAACAAAAATACCATAAACTTGGTAGCTTATCAAACATAAGCATTTATTTCTCATAGTTTGGAGGCTGGGAAGTCCAAGGTCAAGGTGCCAGCAGATTTAGTGTCTGAGGAGGGCCCTTTTCCTGGCTTGCAGGTGGCTGTCTTCTCATGGTATTCTTGCATGGTAGAGAGAAAGAGCTCTCTGGGGTCCCATTTTTAGGGCCACTAACCCCATTTCTGAGACCTCTGCTCTGATGACATAATTACCTCCCAAAGACCCCAGTTCCTAATACTATGACACTGGAGGTTAGGATTTCAATATATCAGTTTTTGGGGTCGAGGAAATATTCAATCCATAACAGTGTCCAAATCAATCCTACAGAGTTGTGTTTGACATTCAAAAAGCACAATTCAGTAAAGAGCAGTCTAGGAGGATGCAAAACGTTACCTTCCTGAAAGAAGGGACCATGCATTGTCCCCACTGTATTGATTTATCCTCACACAGTAGGTGCAATATGCGTGGGGATCCTTTGCTGAATTGTTTTACCATAAGAAGCTACCTTATTAAGTATAGGTTATGGCAAACCCCTTGATGCTTAAACTGCTTTGTTTCTTCTTCCATACATCAAAAATTTCAGTCATCAGAATTTATCTTGAGCTTTTTCCTCCATCCACCTTCACAATATAATTTAAAAAGTGAAACTTCAAGGAAACAAAGTTAGAACAGTAAAACCTAGCAATCTAAGAAGTGCTTTAGCATTTCCATGTAAATGTACAAATTATTTAGAAAAAAATCCTGGCCTTTTTGTGAGGTTATTATTATAAACATACCAAGACTGTACACATACAAAAAGAAAAAAAAAACAAAAAATACTTCTGTGTATTTAAACTTTAAGACCGTTGAGCTTGAGGCCCAAGAGAAACACATTTGATCAGCTCTGTGGCAGAAAGAGAATGGGAGACCACAAGACTAAGAGGACCAGTTGCTTTGAGAAGACCAGCTTGATGGGTCTCCCAATTTAAATGAGGCTGAGAGTCGTTTAACAGCAGTGCTGTGGGCCTTTACAAACCTCAATCCCTCTAATTCAGTGATTTTCAGCTGGGGGTAAATTTGCTTCTTTCCCTGGGGGCAGTTGGCAATGTTCAGAGACATGTTTAGTTTCCGCAACTGGGTTGAGAAGGTGCTACTGGTTTCTAGTGGGTAGAGGCCACTGCATCTTTTACAATGCACAGGACAGCCTGCACACCAAAGAATTATCCATCTCCAAATGCCAATTGTGCCAAGGCCAAGAAGCCCTGTTCTAATCCCACAACAGCTCTGTGAGGCAGGTATTATTATTATTTCCTTCTGCCAGTACTGGAATCCTGAATTCCCAAGAGTTCTAAATATGTTGCTAGGATGTAGAAGAGCCAAGAACCACACCCCAGTGTCTGGCTTCAACAGCCTCCTTTGCTCCACGATCGTGGAAAGACGATTACACTGAGGTTCCAACAGCTGGATTTTAACATCACTTTGGGAACTCGGGTGGGCACTTCACTCTGACCAAGCCTCAGTTTCCTCATATTTACCCCATTGGCCCTTCTCTTCTATTTCTTTGGGCTGTTAAACAGGCACAAGCCATTGCATGATAAAGCATCTCTGCATGATGAAGGCTCCAGGACGGGGCTGTGCTCTGCTGTGTGTGTGTCCCTGTTCCTGGGTGGTCAGGGAGAGCTGTGTGTGCAACACCAGGGAACCTCTGCCCTTCCTGAGATGAATGGCTTCCCCATGGGAGGGCTGCGAGACTGAACACATTTTCTGGCTGAGAATTCGGGAGCGTGGCCTGTGCGTAATTGGGAGATGGTTTGGGAGGATGGCACTCTCGAGTCCTCAGCAGCCAGCCAACCTTCTAGCTGCAGTGGCAGCTCCAGGTGGACGATAAAAATAAGAACACATCAAATTCCAGAGGTTTGAGGAAGCTCCCTGAGGCTGTGCAGCCCATTCGTGACATAGCTGGGAATCCCTAAGAAGGAAATTATTTCTTTGGGCTAATGCCCAAGTGGATGGTTTGATCAAGCCCCACACCAAAACTGCTGTGTCTAACGCAATTGTGGACAGGCAAGGCTGACCTTGTGCCATGGAGAATAAAGTCCAGCCTCATCAGTGTACCGTTTGGAGGCCCACGGGTCTAGTCTCTCCTTGTGTTTTCATCTGTTATCCCTGTTACTGTCCCTTTGACCTCTCCTGCTACAGCAGATGGGCTGCTCCGTCCCTCCAGAAGATAGTCTGAGGATTCCCACTCCTCTACCCTTCTCTGAATGCCGGCCCACTTCCACTCTGCCTCTGTCTCTCCTGCCCTTCCCAAAGGAGCTCAGCAGAGACGCACCCACAGGCCTTTCTGCCCGCCCAGCCAGTGCCGAGGTCTCCCTCGTGGGACCCCTTGCAGGCTGTCACCAGCTCTCTTCCGTTGCACTCTCCTGCCCTGCCCTACAGCTCTGGTTGGGCGTGGTGTGGATACAATTGACTCTCTTGATTAGATTGCAATCACACACTCCTCAAAGGGTGTCTCGAGAACACCAGTAAGAAGCTAATCCTGATGCCTGACCCATAGTGGACCCTCTAGAAATGCAATTTGCCTACCTTTGTTTCTCCCCCCTGGGAACTACGGCATCATTTTTTTTTTTTTGTACTTCTTTGAGATTATCACAGTAGATAGCACATATAGGCAGTTAGTACACATAAATCAATAAATTAAAATTCAAACTCCAGCCTGGACAGAATTTGGGAGCCTGAGCTGGTGGCCAGGCCACCATGCAGGGGACCTCTAGGGGTGCCTGCCGTACCCAAGAGAAGGTCTTTCTCCCCCCACACTAGCATTTAAGCCTGTTATGAAATGAGTAATCTCACATAGTTCAAATTCCCTTGTGAATTTTAGGTAGGGTCAGAAATAAACACTTTGAGCGGCAGCAAAAATAAGACCGTCGCTATGCTCAGATGTCTTAAAGGCACAATGGCAACCTGGAAAGAGCTCTGCTGTGGGTAGGAGACAGGAGCTCACTCCTTTGACCTTTTCTGGGTTCAGGGCCCTCACCTGGGAAATAAGGGTTTGTGCTAGGGGACTGGTCTGTCCCTTTTAGCTCTGGTATCCTGTGGTTCTCTGAAATAGGATGTTCACATATGACAGCTATTGAACTGGTTTCCAAAATGACTTGGCCTAGGCCCTAACATTTCCCTGAACCTCTTAGTCCCTCTCTAAGGGTGTGAATGAGTGGCCTTGGGAAGGATTTTATATTATTCTTTGTCAGTTTCAGGGGAGGAAGCTCTCATGTATTTAATGGTTGTGTCCTTGCAGGGAAAATGACATGTCCTTACAAACTAGGATGAGGGCCTTTTATAAGTTTTACTTAGTAACTAGGATAATAATAAAGACAACTTCTATAGTTTTTTTCCCAGAATAAAATAGATCCATATTGTTTTTCATTTAAGGGAGTTCAGCAATGGCGAAATCAACAAAATCTTGTGAAGTGGTGGTTTTGCAAGCAAGTAGGTCAAATGGCTTAAAATTCGAGAACTGTCTTATAGTTTTTGGTTTGAAAACCAAAATCAAACATTAGGGAGTCACTCTTCCTTTTGGGAATTTCAAATCACTGAAAAAAATGTGAAGTATTTTTCCTGCAATCTCCTTCATTCATCCCTGCATTCAATGATAAAAATGGAATTTACTTGGGAAATTTTAATTATTGTTAATGTTTTTCATTTCATTAAATTATTTGCACCCAGAGTTCTAGAACTCAATCTCTTTATCACTCACACAACTGTGTTTTAGGACACTTTCTAACTGTAGCTGGATAAATGGTTCAGAGCAATAATTCATATGTCCCAAAGTTCATGTAAGTTAATTATGTTCTATTTTGATGTAAACAAGTTCCAGTGACAACTGAAAGTTGGCAGAGTTGATCTGTCCCCAACCCTTGAGCTTTTGGTTTCAGCCTTTTTGTTTTTCTTGCCACATCTTTCTTCTCCAAGAACTCTCTGGCTTCTTGTGTGGCTGATGGAGAATTCTCTGATAAATGAAGTCCCTGTCTGAGGGGGTGGATCAGAAGCCTTTAGGAGACAGCAGGTAACCTGAGTTTGGGGCCCAGGATGAGGCCATCGCTCTGGGGGCTGTGGGGAGCTGGACAAGGTATTTGTCCTGTAAAGGCATCAGAATTCATACTTTTCTAAAACCTGAATCCGAAAATAGTTAGTGCCTGACAATTAAACCAATTTCCTAGTGGAATTTAGCCACCAGCTTCCGGTTTACGACTCGGGCTCAGCTTGTTAAAGTGCCCCCCTTGTCAGGAATAGTAACCTTGATTTTTTGAAGAATGGAAAACTTGCAAAAGTTAAAGGATGAATCTTCAGCTGCAGGATATCCTATGTAGGTGGAGGAAGTATTTCTAAAAAGGGTTCAGAAGGCCTGGGGAGGTAGAGGAAGGATCCCTGCCTATCATTTTAGATTATTTAGCCTATTAGCAATCACACTGGGAGAAGGAGCAGCGGTTGCTGATACCTAAATAGGAGAATAACTCCAACTAACCTTGTTTTCAGTATGCTGACACACCTCTCTCTTTAAATCTAGCATTTGTGTGTGAGAAAGGAGAGAGAGCAAGCTTATGTTTGCCTACTACACCGTAGAGCGTATTATTTATTTTCCAAACAGGCCAAGTGTAGATACAGAGCTAATATAACAGAACTTTCTCTTGGAAACCTAGCTGCTGTTTGGACCTGAAGGCAGATTTTAGAGTATCCGCCCTGGTCAGTCACCTCATTGAACTGTCGGTGATTTACAGCAAGGCCTTTGGTCTCCTCCGTGGAGTTCGGTTCCATAGCAACAACTGCCGAGCTCTGCGATCCAGTGTGAACCCGGGCCAGAGCGGCCCGGTGCAGAGCTCAGCAAATGTGGAGCCACGCTGAACTTGAGAGGAGCAGGGTCACTGCCAATGCCGAGGCAGGCTTGTTATTGTCAAGAAATAAGGGCTAGCAATGCAGGTGCACCCAAGAGCAGGGCACGTTTTTTTTTCGAAATATTCTGTATAGCAAAATGTAGAGCAGTGAGTATCAGAACACCTCTCTAGTGCAAGGGTAACATCTGACTAAATTAGCTAAGGTGTGGAATTATAAAGGTCTTAGGAAAGAAAGCACATTTCTCCTTTCAAACATCATTTTAAATAATTTGCCAAGAAATCCACATGGAAACAACTGTGTCTCCAAGATGCTTGTTTTTTCACTGCTCTGTCATACAATCTTAACTGCAATTAATAATGATACCTTTCCATTCGTTCAGCAAATAACCACTGGGCACTTGCCACGTGCTGGGCTGCGAGGCCTCCATGGTAAAGAAGAAAGTCCCCCAAAGCCTGGAGCTCAGGGCTCAGCAAGACAGACAAACAAGATCTCCTCCAGCCATTACTTCTCCCTGCCCAGTGAGGGCCAGGCACAGTCGCAGGTCCTTGGTATACATCAGTGCAAAGACAAGACTCTTGCACCCTCCCTGTGCGGCTAATTTGGTGCCCTGACTTGGTTTTGCAGGAGCATATGGTGGGGGGCTGCAGGGGACAGGGAGCTGAGGGTTAACACTCAAGCTGGGACTCAGTGGAATTAGAGGTCACCAGACCACAGCCTGCAGGAAGGGCATTGTATTAGTTCCTGTGGCTACCAGAACAAATTTTATATACTTGGTGGCTTAATACAACAGAAATTTATTCTCTTACAAGTTCTAGAAGCCTGAAGTCCAAAAAGCAAGGCATTGGCACTGCAGGGCTCCCTCCGTAGGCTCTGGGGAGACTCTGTCCCCTCCTCCAGCCTCTGGTGGCTCTCGGCGCGGTGAGGCTTCCTTGGCTCCTGGCTGCTCACTCCAGTCTTTGCCCCGTTCACGTCACCTTCCTCTCTGTCTGTGACAGATTCCCTCTGGTGCTCCTTACCAGCATAGGTGTAATGGTGTTTAGGACCCACCTGGGTAACCCAGGATGAACACCTCCACTCAAGGTCCTTAACTTTATCACATCTTTTGCCATCTAAGGTAATAGCCACAGGTTCCAAGGAGTTTTCCCAAGAGAAAGTGAGAAGAGGCTGGAAAGCCTTGAGGGGATCCAGGGGGGTATCTAACCAGGAGGAAGAGGAGCCCAGGAAAGGCCGAGGGGCAGGGAGGCCAAGAGAACAGAGCAGGAAGAAGGAGGAAGAGTCAGCTGCTTTATACCTCATCCGGGAGCTTAGCTGGAGCCCTCAGCACTGCCTTACTCGGTTCCCACAGCAGTGCGGGTGTCGGGCGACACAACTGCCATGTTTTACAACGGGAAAACCATTCTTCAGTGACCTGGTCCAAGGCTGACCTTATTGTTCAGCTGCAAAGCCATGTGTTCTGGTTCTCCGTGCAGACTTCTTTCCCCTGTACGGTGCTGCCTCCTAAAACAGCTAAAAATCCCTAGTTAGTTTGACTCCAGGCTAAATTGATCAGTTCATCCCTATCTAATCATTAACAAGGATAAGAAAATTCTCTGCCACTGGACTCTGCAGTCCAGTTTTCTTGGACAGTCTACTATTTGAGTAACACCTTTTCCTTATGTACTTTTATAACTCATCCTGGTACCCAACAGACCTCTTCCTGTGATGGGAGGACCCTGGAGGGATTGTCAAAAGAGCTAGTGCTACATGTGGAGGCCTGTTTGGGGATTTAGGTGATGTTGTACTGACATCTGGTGTCCTACTGGTTGAATTACAATTGAGCATTACAAAGGAGGGAAGAATTAAAAAATAATAAGAGAATAATAATAATAACAATGGAATAAGAATAACAAGGGAAACAGAGGAAGGATGGATGCATTAAAAAGAATGCTCCTTTGTTAACTACTGAAGTTTTAATCTATTAATCAATCCATGGATAAGTGTTTAGAATTTATACTGCACAAGACAGTGGCCAAGATGCTGGGGCAGAAATAAAAGTGTACATAGATCCCTGGCCTCAAAAAGCTTACCAGAAGAATCACCCCAAGCAAATATTAAGTAAAGTAGCATGCACATGACAATAAGGAGAAATAGGCGGCGAGACTCTTCAGGTGTTAATTATATTAGGATACACGTGAGAGCTTGGAGGAGCGTAAGATTGATCAGGACGGGGGTAAAAAGGGGAAGCAGCAATCTGAAGTCAGAGCCACACTCTGAGCCTCAGCTATCTCTTTGGGAATGAGTAGGTTGATTCAGGGATGACTTTCTACTTTACAGGGTGGTAAGCGTTGCACGAGAAGAATGCACAGCGTCATGTTGTTGCTAGAACAGAGTAAGTGCCCAGGGCCTGGTAGCAGTTATTATTGTTACTGTGATTATTATCCTATTTTTGGTGGGAGGATGGTAGCATTTGAGCTACAGGTGAAGAAGGGCTATTCTCGCCTCAGGGAAATGTGTGATTGGAGCACAGGATGTGGGTGTGGAAACCGCAGGGGTTAAGGTTGGCTGGGGCGGTGGAAGGGAGATTGTACCCCCTGGAGGTTTTGATGAACGCCAGGATGCAAGGACAGGGAGACTGAAGACAATTAGTAGACAGTGGTATGGGGGAGGAGGGAGAAGATTGCGGTTAGGGAAACAAGGGAGGCTGGTGCTTGGGTAACCCATGCAAGAGATGGCAAGACCAGGACCCGGGCGCCCGGCAGTGGGATGACAGTAAGACAGGCATGTGAGCTTTGGTTCACAGCAAGATGTGATAGACCTGGTCATGGGAAGGGCTTGGAGGATGAGGGCAAGAGGGTGAGTGGAAGCCGATGGCTGGGAGGTGAGCCTCGTTGATGGAAAGAACAGAGTCACCATCCACGGAGACAGGGAAGAAGGAGGTAGGAGGGATGAGCTCAGCTCTGACATGATGCATGTGAACGAACAGGGAAAGAAGATTCAAGAAAGTTTCTAGAAAACAGTTGGAGATACAGGATGGGACTAGAAAATTAGATTTGAGGACCACAAAAATAGAGGTCTTTGATTAATTTATCAATTGTGTTTTCTGAAGAAACTTCATAAAAGAATATAGAGTACATGCAGACACATTTTTTTAAAGTATAAAAATAAGATGAAGCTTGAAGAAATTGAGATGTCACTCCAGAATCAGCGTGACTGTGGTTTAGTGCAAGGACCCTTCATTGTGCCGGGTTGGGGTGGGGAGAGGAGAGGTTTTGGAGAGAGACTCACGGGTCTGGGTATGAATTTGAGCTTACTAGGCGTGTGAGTTTGAATAAGTTATACCTCCTGAGTGAACTTTCTGTATCTGAATGGGGATAATAAGTCCACATTTCTCAGTGCTTCTGCTTGCATTAAATGCAAGGTCTGGGGCATGGCAGGCACCTAGCCACGCTTAACACATAAATTCTTTCCCCTTCCTGGGACAGTTTTGATGGCTAGTGTCATGGTCTTAGAGTGCAAGGGTGATTTGGAAAATTCTGTATCATTAGTATAACAAAAGCATCTTGCTTGTTCATTTAGTCATCATTTATTCATTTATTTATACATCTTTTATACTCATTCAGCTTCTAGCTGGGAAAGAGCATAAAGTAGTTGCAAAAAAGTTTGGTCGTACGTGAATTTGAAGTTATCTGTTTGTAGTTATTTCTCCCGATCTTCATACTGCTAAAATGATGAAGAAATTCTTAGATTTTTGTCATTCCAAACAGGGTTTGGTCACCAGGTGCAAGCAGATCAGTTGTAGCCAAAAAAGCTAATTTGAAGATTTTGGTTTTAAAATCTTCCATACGTATGCACTTGTGTTCTGGTCTCTTTTACTAAGTTGTTGTGAAATAAAAATAATTTGATCTTAGCCCCGCTCAAGAGATGCTCCTGACTTAGACAATCAACAAGGGGCAAAATCCTAAAGGAATGCCCTGGCCTCGGAGGGTAGGGAGACGTGCAATTCTGTGTCCACTCTGATCTTCTTCATCCTTTATTTGTACAGCTGGCCTGGGAGCCCGCTGCTGCAGCAGGGAGGCACAAATAACAGGTCTGATGACACGTGTCAATTTGGCCTTTGAGTAGAAAGAAAAAGATGATCTAGTGGCTTCACATGGCGTGCCAGAGAGTCCTCAGCTGTCAAGCTGATTGTCGTTTCTGGATTCAGTGGATCTGTTTTTTGACTTCACTGTCTCAAACTGAAAGTCATAAACTGCAGAGGCAATCCTGTACACACAGTAGCCCCCCCGCCCTAAAAAAAGAAAAATCAGGCATACTGAATCTGAAAGTCACTCATTTCATTGGGCAGTTTTTCTTTGTGCTAAACTGAATCTGCCATGTTTTGTACCATGTTATTGTTCGTGGGTGGAGAGCACAGGCTTAGGAGTGGATGAACTATTTCTTTAAAGATTTTTTTTAATGATGTAAAATACCTGTGATTATTTAATAATTCTCTAGTTATAAATATGTCTTTCATGGGGCTGCTGTTTGTGTCTGTTCATCCCAAAGTTAATTCTCTTGTAGCCCTGTAAAAAAGTAAGCCTAGGCCGGGCGCGGTGGCTCATGCCTGTAATCCTAGCACTCTGGGAGGCTGAGGCGGGCGGATCGCTCAAGGTCAGGAGTTCGAAACCAGCCTGAGCAAGAGCGAGACCCCATCTCTACTAAAAAAGTAGAAAGAAATTAATCGAACAACTAAAAATATATAGAAAAAAAAAATTAGCCAGGCATGGTGGCACATGCCTGTAGTCCCAGCTACTTGGGAGGCTGAGGCAGAAGGATCGCTTGAGCCCAGGAGTTTGAGGGTGCTGTGAGCTAGGCTAACGCCATGGCACTCACTCTAGCCAGGGCAACAGAGTGAGACTGTGTCTCAAAAAAAAAGAATATCACCATGGACAAGGAGCTTCCTTTCTTTGCATCAACCCTATGAGGTAGATACTATTGCTTCTTTGTGAAAATCGAAGCCCAGAAAAGTTAAATTGTTTACATAAAATCATTCAGCAATAAGCGAGTGGAGCCAGGGTTTGAGTCTAATCAGTTTTAATCCAGAGTTGATGTTCTTCAGCCACTT
>CAUYSK010055740.1:0-22758 GCA_963575035.1 Avahi laniger | reverse complement strand
CCTTCTTAACAATTTTTTAAGTACACTATACAGTATGCTAATTATAGGGACATTGTTGTAAAGCAGATATCTGGAATTTATTCATCTTGCATAACTAAGACTTTATGCCCAATGGAGACTTGCTGATCTAATCTACTCTTTAAATGCAGGTATAGGTAGTACCACAGGGATTAGAAATATGAAGAGTGCCTAAAATAAATTTAAAGGATCCCCAAACTTCATGAATTTACTCTTGACTGACTGTATAGTGATGTCATCTGAATTAAAATCCATGTGCAATATAATTTTTGTGTTTTCATTTTAAGAATAAGTAATAAAAACATGGCAACTAATAAGTAAAGTTAGTTCCAAAAAATAACCAGAGCAACTGTTTAGAGCATAAACCAACAAAGAATTTTTTCAGGGAAAATACTTTTTCAATGACATTATTTAGAATTACCTGCACCCTAGTGGACTGCTCCCATTCTTCCACCCTTGGAAGGCCACTGGATTATAAGATAATAAAAAGTCCAAAATAAATATACTGTATTTAATAGAAATTCTTTGGATACATTTGCAGAAGTTCTGCTTCACTGCACTTCTACTTTGGCTGAACCTTTGCTCTATAATAAATGCACTCTGGAACTGATGGTCGATTAATAGAAAAAGCCCTTCGGAGTATAAAGTTGTTCCCCAGTCTTTTAATATAGGTCAGGGGTCAAAACACCATAACTCACAGATCAAATCTGGCCTCTCAACAGTTTTTATAAATAAAGTTTTATTGAAACACAGCCATGCTCATTCATTTACATATTGTCTATGGCTGCTTTTAAGCCACAAAGGAAGAATTGTGTAGTTGAAACAGATATCAAATGGCTTGCAAAACCTAAAATTTAAATAGCTTATGCTTTCATAGAAAATGTTTGCAAACACCTTTTCTATTGCATTGTGCAGAAAGAACTGGGTGTTAAAATTTACTTTATAATGAATTCATTTATTGAGCTGTGTTAATGAGGAACAAAAAAGCAAAAAAAAAAAAAAAAAAAAATCTAGTTTGGCCAGGATGTGTGCAGTGAAGGATTTACTATCTGAGAAAAGTATTACTGAGGCAACAGTGTTTTTAACATGACTGTGAAGTCAACAGAGGAAAGATGTTTATATGCATGCAGTGAGATTATGAAACATTAACTTTGCGTTTGCATTAATATTGGAACCAAAATAGCACTTACAGAGGAAGAATGATTGAAGTGCTAGCATTCATACAAGATAGAGTAACAGGAAACAATTTATCATGAGATGATTTATAATTTCACTTTAGAGAGACAGATATTTTCATGGTACAAATATTTCATATCTGGAAATGACTGTAACAAATGTGATTTTTTTCCTCCTTCAGCATAAGTTGTATGACCTGCTTCACAAGTTCACCAGTACAAATATGGTTGAATGTGGTACTTGTCCAATTAACTGCATGAGTTATTCCCTATCCATTTTAGCAAGAAGGTTGATACCAATTTTTTGAGGCCTCCTCAATATCCGGAATTGCTGTGTGTATGTAGGCTTTCCTAATCTAAAGAACACACAGATGGATAGTCAGGGAGCCCAGTGAATGCACAAAAGTTCCTGTTTTTAAATGTCCCTGGCTCTTATTGTTAGTCCATGTTCCACTGCTGTAAATTGTTCCTGAATTTACAATCTTCCGTAGGATGTGGTGTGTAGCTCTGAACCTTGCTCCCTTTCTTCCAAATAGGCGACTTGGACTCTTTATCTACGATCATTTCACTATACAAAGGTACAACTGGGTTGGACACTTTTAGTCAAACCACTGAAGGTCAAGTTATCCCCTGCCCCCCATTCGTGGAAGAGCGATTACTTGCCACATATTTGAGTAACTGAGAGGGGCGCTTAGGTGCCTCCTAAAAAGATCATTTGCAAGGTAATTCTGTGCTCATCTTTACAAAGAAATGAGCAGCAGCTTCTTGTTTCTAAAATGGTATTTAACATCTACCTCACAAATTATACTACTACATTTAAAATTGATATTAGTAGGAATTACAATTTTATAAGTACAAATAGCGTGTGATTTTTAGTGTTAAAAGAGCCACCAAAATATTTTTAAATAATTGCTTCATTAATTGAGATGAAATTAAATATTGAGCCAAATTATCAGAATAAAGTAAGCCATGTAAAGATTGAATAAGATTTGTTAAATAGTTTAGTCACGGATATCATATGTATTCACTATTTTTACATACTGTGCCTTGTTATCATTTGTGTACTCAAGCTATCTTCAAGTGATATAAACTCTATAGTTTTTCAATCATGTATGAGCATAAAAAATGTTTCATTTTCATTTTTACAGCATAACTGTAAACACTGCTGGCTGCTGTTGGCTTTTCTTCCTTTTCTCTTTGATCTTTGTGTTATTGTTGAAATGATATATCTATTCCTTTTGACATAATTTATTTCAGGAGCTCTGAAACCCAATACAGAAAGCTGAGAGTTAATTATTGACTTTACAAAGGACAATATCCAATTAGTGAGATACGATATTTGTAAAATGAACACTTAGTTCTAACACCAATGTTTACAGTTAAGTTTAAAATTTCACACATGAAAATCTCAATATTTTAGTGTCTGGAGTTTATGTCATATAGTCAGCAAACATTTATTGAGTATTTACTGTAGCAAAGTTCTTGGGATTCAAACAAACCAAACAAAAGATCCTCACGGAATTAACAGTCCAATTTCAGAAACTAGTAAGCAGAAAAGAAATTACTGGATATTATTAATATATGTTTTGTTAATGGACAGAAGTAAACACAGAGTGCTATGGAATCATCTAGAAAGAGCAACTGGGGAAATTGTAGGTAGCAGTAAGAAGATTCAGTTATCAGAACATCCAGTTAATAGGCTGACTCTTGTAAGATAAGTAGGAATCTGCTAAGCAATGACACAGCAAGATGTGGGAATTAAAAGTAGTTGGAAATTCCATGCTAGGGACCTATAATACAAAGACCTGAAGTCCATGGAAATAAGCAAGCATCGACCTCGTAGAGAGCTGCAAATGGCTTGCAATGACTGGAATTAGTGTTTTTTGTTTTAAAGTGGCAAGAAATAGGCCAAATTAGTGAGAAGGAACTAAATCATGAAAGACCACACTCAGACATGGAATTTTTCCTAAAGACAAAGACCAGTGTTGAATGATTTTAACAACAGTATACAATCAGATTTTCTTTCTGTAAAATTACATTAAGAGTCACAAAAGTTAGACTCTCTCTCTTATTCTCTCTCTCCTCCACCCCCAGTTCCTGTGTGTGTGCGTGCGTGCTCTTGTATGTTGAAAGGGGAACAAATAATCATCATACTATTATAATAAATATTAAAGATCTGAGCTCAGGAAAGATAAATATGAATGGAAAGGAAGAACCATATTAGGAGCTGCAATTAGGCAAAATCTATTAATTTATGGGGAAACCGAGACTTTCATCTCTCTCTAACCATTAAAAAAAAAAAAAATCAAAATTTGCTTTTATACAATTTCCTCTGCTTACGGGGATAACTTTAGAGCTGCCATCTCTGAGTAGAAGCTGACTCAAAAACGCTAGCAAACTCTGCAAGGTACCATAGCGAAGCAGGATAATCTGCTCACGAGTCAATGAAAGAGGAAAAAAAGAGTAAGCAGAAGAAAAGATAAAAGGTGTTGAGTGGAATAATTCCTGGAGCCAAGCTTCTTTTAGTTGTTTTAATGTTTCTTTTGGACACTGAAGACTGAAACTCACGAGTGGACAAATCTGTTAATACATTTGACTGTGGAAGGAACAAAAGAAGGAAAGCAGGGGCTGCAAGAGGATTCGAAAAGGTTGAATCAATATTTATTATGTGATGGAAACAGGTATTTCCAAGAACATTTTTTAGAATGAAAATATTTAAGTATAATTTAAGTTGAGGGCAAGTCAGAGAGGGAAAATTTCGAGTTCCAGCATGACAATGGACAGTGGAAGTTTTCTGTAAAAGAATGGAGGATATCTAGACCACAGGGAGAAGAATCCTGGGGAGAGATCATTCAACATGACTTAACGTTACATTTAAATAAAATTTGAATATCCATTCATATTTTTAGGGGCCCTTCATATAGAGGAAAGATTCCACTTACTTTGTGGTATTCTGTAAGCAGAACTGAGGACCTCTGAGGACATAATGAGGAAGCATATTTATGACTGAAACTGGGCAGAACATTTTTGCCCAAAGGGACAATGGCTTTATCATTTCCCCTGATTATATAAGTAATGCAGGCTAATTATAAAAAATGAAGAAAAGCATAGGAAGGAAATAAAAATACTTTTGAAATCTCAATACAAACAGTATTTTTACTGACTGTAGTTATACTACTTTCTCTTTCGATAAATCGCCCATGCATACAGAGAAATGGGATCATACATATGTGGTGTTTTCACCAGGGATAAATTTTTAAAAATAGCCTTAAAAATATAGCTTACTTTTCTCTTCCACTTTTCCTTACTCTCTCTAACCTTACCTGTCCCCAAGCCAGATAACCAGAATTAATGACATTGTATGTCCATCTATAACTTAAAATCCTTTTCTCTTAGTGTTTTCTCTGCCATAGTCTATTAATGTTTCCAGGGATATAGATGAGAAATCTCATGCTGTCTGATATATTTCTCTGTAAGTTACTTGTTTATTTTTGTCTGGAAGCTCATAAAGTTTTCTCTGAAAATTTATTAGTATATGCCAGTGTAGTTTTTTGTTTGTTTGTTTCCTTGTTTTAAATAATTCTACCTGACACTGGTCATTTAAATCTTATTTTAAACTAGGGAAATTTTCTACTATTATATTTTGAGTTTCTGTCTCTTCTCTATGAATTAATGTTTTTCCATCTAGTGTGATTGGTTATATATATACCTTTTCTGTATCCTGCCTCTGCCATCTCCTTCTCACTGTTATCATTCCCTTGATTATCTTTATCTTTTTACGTGTTTGCTGTAGGTTTTGACATATAAATAGGTCTTGGGATTGACCAACTTCTTTTCATTTACTTCTTGAAGTGCTTAAGTCTCTGTGATGCATATCTCATTAGAAACTTCGTATTTTTTCTTCCTTCCTTGCCTCCTCCTTTGCTTCTTTCTTTCCTTTCTTTTCTTTTTTAAAAAAATTTTTTTGTTAAAGTTACTTTTTTTCCTTTAACAATGTTACTTGATTAGGAATGATTATTCTAGTACTCTTTCTTTTCCCTGCTTTCCCTAGTTCTGGGGTCTCAGGTGCCTTGTTACTCTCTTGTATCCTCTCATGTCTCCAGGGATACTCGAAGGAGATCAAGCTAGTAGGCGGCATTGAGAGGAAACAAATCAACAAATGCCGGAGGGAAGAGCAGCAGTATCTTCTGTTAGCTGGTAAGGCACCAGCTCAAATGCTGGCTGTCCTCCAGTGATCAGCCTCTAGCCCCAACATCTCTCTGGTCTCAAGACTTACACAAATCTTAGGCTCAGGGATAGGACAGAACTGAACCTACCAGGCAGCCTTCAGAGCAGTTCTTACGAAGCCAGGGAGACTCAGAAGGTGCTGTTTTCAAGGGATGGGCTGCTGTGTATGGCCATGCAGGATGCCCACAGCTCCACTCCAGGGGGCCCATAAATTATGATGGCAATGGTGTCAATAAGGAAGTCACCCTGTCCCTTGGGCCAGGGAGGGTTGGATCTTGACTTCAGGCCACTCAGTCACAGTTCACAGCATTCCTGTGTGGTCCACAGGCCAACAAAGTCACTCTTCTTATGCATGGCAAGTTGCAAGTCCTCCACCCACAAACAGAACCCACCCACATGTCAGTCTTATGTTCAGCCTCTCAGGAGAGTTATTTAAATTCAATGTATAAGCTAACATTTTCTCAGAATTTCCATTTGCTTTTAACAAGAATCGAAGAAGAAAGCTCAGGAAAAAACTTTTTAATGTCTAAGGATTTTTTTAATGAATTCAAATGTCTTATAAAATAAATATTTCTCTATTATCAGAATTAGTCTTAAATATTTTTAATAATGATCCCTTATTGATGCCATAAAATTAATTTTTAAATTGAGAAGTAAGTAGTCCTAGAGCACTTACAGATTTCTTTCCAGTTTTATTTCTATTAAAGCACTAAATTCAATTCTATATTCTTACCCTCCAGATCCTCATTATTTGTAAAATTATGAAATGTAGTAAGTGAATGGCGATTTGTGTTATCATAATTTTAAAGGAAAAAAAATCCATACAAATAAAGCAATTTTTTAAAAGACATACAATTCTATTATGGAATCAGTATTTAACTCAGAACTATAAACAACCAACTATTTTTTAGTTTTCTAATTTTAGTTTTCTAATAATTACCGCTTGCCAAATAGTTAAGAGAATGCAAAATCTGAACACATTTTATAATGTAGTGAGGCTTTTCTCTTTTTCTACTTTACTTTTTTAACCTCAGGCCATGGTTATAAAAACCACATATAATAAACAGTAACTTTCCATCCCCTAAATCAGAAAACCCATCCCTGCCCTTAGAAGAAACCACTCTTAAGAAACCTAATTTACGCATATAACTCAATTGTGTAACTATAGCATGGTTTTTAAAAGAGATTTGATTACAACATATTTTGTTGAAGAATTTACTGTATCATATCCATACTACAAAGCAAACAAAATCCGCAGTAAATAAATCCTCCTTGCTCTCTGAATTACATTCAAGCTCCTTTGCTTAGCATTCCAAGTCTGACCTTACTTTATCTTTTCAGTCAATCTCCTGCTGCTCTTTCTATGTATGTAGTGCACTCATCAAACTGAATATTTTATGAAGCTGCTCATGCTTTTTTAATCTGTTGAAATACCTTCTCTTTCAGTAACGATTCAAATGCCACCATCTCCGTAAAATGTCCTAGATACCATAAAGAGATCCTTCTATGAATACCCATAATACAAGTAGGTACATATTATTTATGTAAATGAATGAATACATCTTTAACAAGATAATACATAATATAGGATCTTGCATTATGTTTATATTTGCTATTATAGTTGTATTTGCCCTCTCATAAATTTTATACTCTTGGAAGGGTCCCATTATTTTACATTTTGCACCTATAGCACCTACTTAGAGTAGATACAATATATATATTCATCTTTGATGTGCACAGTAAACATTAAGATCTTCACTTCAGCATCTTCCTGGAAGAACAACCTTATTTTTAAAAGAAAACCTCACCTGCAGATTAGCAGATGGTACATAACTTTCATGCCTTTGTTAGATGATGCTAAAGTAAAACACTGATTCTGCCTCTTTCCAAGATAACTGCAACAGTGTCATATGGTGTAAAATATTTTAAGACATCAACTTGAAAAGTGTCATTTTGATTTTGTAATGATTTATTTAAAATGCTATCAATTTAAAATTTTTATTTTATACTTTTCATACTTGCTATTTCTAAATCCATATTTTGAAAACATCCAACAGAAAGGGATATTTTAAAGAAATATATCTTGAAATAAAAATGTAAAAGATTTCATAACTTTCCACATTTATCTGGAACATGGAAGCTTTTAGAAACAGGTAACTAATTAATTCATACAAGGTATATGACATTTGAAATTCATTTTAACTATCTCATTGACCTTTCATTTCCATTTATCTTCACTCTGAAAACTTTAGGTATTCACCTTTTCTTGTCTTTTTACAGTCTTAAAGTTAAGCACAATTCATATTTTTTCTTCTATTTGTAACCTTGGGCTCTTTTTCACCAGTATGACTAGAAGCAAATGCATAAAGTGTCTCTTCAGAAGTGGTAGGAACGGGGAAACCATTGGGTTACAAGTCGCTCGCTGCTATTTAGTATTTTGTATGGAAAGATAATAGACTTTGAAGACACATAAAAAGACCACTCCACCACTCACTAGTTGTATGCTTTTTAAAAGGTCATGAGTTCTCTGATTTCTATGTGCTTATTTATAAAATATTTTATGTAGTTTCATAATATTTAAGTATAATAAGTGAAAGCACTATGCCTGACATATGTAGGTACATATTTATTGAGTACCATTTACCTGTTGTACTAAAAAAGTTGCTCTTTGTGGTATATCCAATGATTGTGGTTAGTGAGACTAATAATGGCAGCAACAAACAAACAAACAAACAAAACACACATAGCTATAATGAATTCATTATTCTTTTGATATTTTTTAAGTTTAGTGAAATTAGTGTATATTGCACCATTTGGACCCCAGTCTCTTTTTCATGTGAATAAGCAAGGTAGTCAAATGAGTAGTAAGATATGAAGTATCACATATAGACATAGTGTAGTCATGGTGCAAAGTTTGCAAACCAGTTAGTACCATCATTGGATGTTTAGTTTCAGGTTTGATGACTGCATTTGGAATGCATAGATTTCTTCAAAAAGGAGATTGACATGACCTACATGATATTGCCCTTTGTAATGCTAGTTAGATACACCTATGATATGATCAGCTTATAACTATGGCTTTATTAACGTAATTCTCTAACCAACCAAATGAAGCTACTATGTATTATATATACTTAAATTATTTCATGACAGAACTGTCATTTTCAGAATGAACCGTCTTAGTAATGAAAACCTAAGGTTATCTATAGCCATGAAAAAACACATGAATATATTCTTATATATAAATATCTGTAATATTTGTATTTTAAAACCTATTTATCTATACATTAATGATATACATGGTTTATAATCTAACTCTGACTTACATTTTCCAAGAACACTTAAAACCACAGTCAATCATACTCAAAGTAATATAATGACAGTTTTATCTTCAACTTTATACCATATTTTAGCATTTATATAATTAATCACTACAGTGTTAGGAGAGTTTTGATATTTTTTCCATGGCATTATCACTGAATAATCCAAGAAGACAGAAATCTTCCTGTTTTTCCCGCCAGAATTTCTAAATAAGTAATCACATAAAGAATAACTGATAAGAACCCAAGTATGTTTTATTAATATTTGCTTGAGACTCAGTATTCTAATTCAAAGTTCTAGAAAAACTGAGTCATGGCACCACTTAGGCTCATGGTCTTAGATGAGGCCTCTTACCATCTATTAAAACCTTTATCCATATCTTAAAATCCTACTACCTGTGCTAGTAGGTACAGAACTGATAAATACCACATCATGGTATAGAATCTTGTCTCTGATCACTGCTCTCAAGTGTGTATGTGGAGACAGAATGAGAGAGGAAACCTATCGGATCTCTTGCAAGGCTTGACTCAATTTATTCACTCAAGTCCACAAAACTAGGAGCAAAGTATGGGTTTTTACTGTTCACAACATGATGACTATACCTACTAGTAACTCTGGCTTATTTAATGAACCAAAATTAGTTAACTGGTTTACCAATTCAACTACTCGTTCCTTATATATGAGAACTGTGCTGTCCAGAAAGTATCTAGCCATTGTATCCATGTATCCATTGTATCCATGTATCCATTGTATCCATGGCTGGATACTTTCCGGAGAGCTCTGGTATGTGGCTGTAGAGCAGAAAGAGTAGAGATTGGATAGGGAAGGTAACTTTCTACCTTTTGTAATATACTAAGCTTTAAAGATTTATAAGTGGGGACAGCATTGTATTAACGATTTGTTTTCTTTCATCTATATCATACATAGAATTTCAGAAAAGGAAATAAATAATTTTCACGATTTTTGTTTCGGTTAATTTTTAAGTTTGGTTTCATTTTTGACTAGTACAGAAATCATACAATTCCTGTTTGCTGGAAGGCAGCATAACTCCATCATAAGTACTAATCACCAAGGGCCATATGATTATCATGTGCCTGTAGAAGCTAGTATAATGTAATGAACAGATATATAAATTATAAATTCATAAAAGAGTTTCATGGTCCAAATGAATACATTTTCTTTAATTTGCAAGTTGTAGACTATCATCATCCTAGGATATTATTTCCATTATATGATTAGCTCTTCAAAATTCTAACTACTTTATTGAGCAATATCAAGTACTTCTTTTTATATTCAATGTCACTATCTGTGATTGAATTGAATTATAACCATTATTCATAATTCCATTAATTACTTACTTTGACTAAAAAGCCTCATTGCAGCTACTAATGGATATCCTTTTAAGGCTTGTTAACTTGGCACCTCAAATAAAACACTGAATGCCTGATAGCAAGATATACTTCTAACCTTCCTAATATTGAATGTGCTCATTATAATATTTTAACCTATAGTGAAGAAAATAGGAGGTACTTGAACTGCTATATATTTAGTTTAATCAACATTTTCATAGACATCTGTAAACTTTGTTCGTATTCACATCCAAATGAAACTGCCCTGTCCTAGTGTATTCTTTTAAGAGAAATAAGGTAACGATGACACACTTTTCAACAGACTCTCACATATTATCAAAGATGTGAAAGCAGATTATAGACAATGCTATAAAAGCTGAATTGTTAAATTTCCTTAGAAGGTAGGAAAACTTTGTTTAATTCCAAAAGAACAAGTCCAAAACATATCCAGCATGGCAATAATATTTATGGTTTTTTGTTTGTTTGTTTGTTTTACCTAATTAAAATTACAGTTGACCTTTGAACAACACAGATCCACTTATATTTGGATATTTTTTAACTAAACACGCATCGAAAATATAGTATTTGCAGATGAGAAACCCATGTATCCGGAGGGCTGACTTTTCTTATATGTGGATTCCACAGGGCCCACTGCTAGACTCCAGTATGCCTGGATCCAGGATCCAGATTGTGGTATATGTCTGGGATGCACGAGGAATGATGGTAGTTAACTCTGTTTATTCAGGGAATAGAAGGTCTTTTGCTGATGTTTTCTCTTTCTGTGCTGCCTTATCAATCTGTGCTTCCTTAGTTAAAACTTCATTAAATATCTACTAGGGACCAGTTTTACAAGTAAAAGGTGGATGTAACATGGAGAGTATGCACCAGCTGTCTCAAGTAGCATACTATTATTTTCTTTCATCATTTCTTTAAACTAAGATGTTTATTCTTGTTATCAATAGAATACTAGTTTGGGGGAAATGGGAGTAAAAATTAAGTTAGTGCAATCTGAAGTTTATTAGCGTATCTTGAAACAAATTGGGGGAAGTTGCAAATTGCTAATAAGATCTGAAAATTATTTTTAATTTTAAATTGTATTTGTCAATGTTACCGTATTTTAAACAGTTAAGCAGTTGTGTATTTTAAGCATTGAACAGAGACAACAGATACCTGTTATGTAATATGTCTCTGCAGTGCAATTTGTGAGCCCTCAGGCAAAGCAAAGTTGGCCCAGAAGAAGGTAATGGCGTTTTCTCACATTTCCAGGGAAAAGGTCTGTGAATCGAACTGTGAATTGGACTCCTGTGAATCGAAATATCATAAAACACACTGACATTTCTTGAAAAAAACAAAAAATAAAAAATATCCTCTGGATTTGAGAATTAATAATGGGACTTTTAAGTAATTTATTTTCTACCACATCCAGGACTATATGAAGGAGTATAGATTTATCACTATGTATGTAATACTTAAAGCACATTTCCATAAAACAGAAATATGATAATTAAGAATATGTTTTTTAAATGTTGCAAATGGCTGCTTTTCAATGTCTTTTAGAGTCACAGTGTTTATTTTGCAACCTTTTTTCTGGCCTTTTACTTCATGACATCTGGTAAACTTTACTGATAATCAAGGCTGAATAACTTATCTACAATCAGTATGTAATCAAATCTGATGGAAAAACATTTATACACGCTTATTACATTTCTGTATATATATTTTTAAATGAACTGTTTTTAAGTGCTGCTATTTAAGACCTTATCCTGTAGCTCTTGAACTGGAAATGTTCTTTTTGTTTTCAATGTCCTGGTGCAAATAGGAATATTCAAAATTAATCTGGTTACTAATGGTGGCATTTACAATCCAGGTCCTCATGTTTAGTTTGCCCTTGTTTCCCGTCTGATACTGATTTCGGAGTTATGAATATTTGTAGGAAAAACTGCATTCTGAGGAGTTATTTCTAAATACTTGGCATCCAAAATGTTACTAAATGAAAATTAATTGCTTTTCATAAAAAAGGACATTTTATAAGACTGTGTAATCATATTAGAATAATGAGTGTCCTCACTAATGGAAATTAAATGTGATGCTGGGTCTTCTAGCAGTGTGGCCTGGGATATAGGTTTGCATGTAAAAGTGTAATTTCTATCCCTGCTGAGTAGATTTCGAATCTCAAAATAATTAGTTCTGTCAAATAATTAATTTTGTTGACAGGATTAAGTAGAGAATATACAACCTTACACACATATATTATAATTATTTGGAATGACAAGATGATATAAAACAATAATCTTCAATCCTGGCTGTCAAACTTGATCAAATCATTTCTGTTAGTACTTTTGACGTTGATGTTAATAACCTTGAATGTAACGTGTAAGTCATCATCTATAGTGCCATTTACACACGGAATATTTACTATAGTCATTGAATGTGCTTTGTGTACATGTACGTGTGTGTGTTCTCATGTGCCTATTTGTAGGAAATATTGCCATTTTTTATAAAATGCTGCAGTTCACCAGGAGGTTATTCTAAACTAATATTCAAATTTTAATACTATTTCCTGAAGCTCTTTAGGAAAGTACAACAATGTAATTGTGTGTTTCTCTTGCTCTCCAAAGTTGGATAACATTTTAAAAATACATATTAAAAATACAAAAAATGCATTTTAAAAATGCAAAACATATTGTTTTTCCTTTAAATACCATTATGCATTCCATTTAACTTTCTACATAGATTTTCTAGAACACTAGAAGAAATGGAATCATTTCTTAACATAGACTCACATATATACACAATTTATCTTAATAAATAGCCAATGTAATTCTCTATAAAACTGAAAACTTTGGCAATATTCCAATGAAAATCATCAAAATACTTCCTATGTGACATATTCTGGAAGTTTATGGTCATTGCAATAAGACATAAACATAATGATATATATTAGAATGACTGTTTGTTGCAGACAGTATGAATACCAATATGTACAAACTGGAAAACCACTGAGATAAATATGAGTGTTCAAGGGAATAAGATAGTATTGATCTATGTCTATATTTAACTCTATCTTAATGAATCTATTTGTATCTCTCTCTCTCATAAAATCAAAATCTCTGAAGATGGCTCCCAGGTGGAAATTTTTTAAAACTCTTCAGGTGGTTCTTTCATACAGCCAGGGTTGGGACCTGTTGATCTACATTAATAATTAATAAAATTTTACAGAAGAATTAAAAACGAAGGCTTAAACCAATGAAACTATACTAGCCATGCTTTCAGAAGCAAGGTTGACTACTATAAAAAAAGTAGATTTTTTTCCCAAATTAGTTTATAGTTTATGTGGTAATCCAATCAAAATACCATTTTTTTGATAATTTGGCAAATGGCAGATAATTCTAAAGTTTTTATCAAAGAGTAGTTATATTTCTACATACTATTTTGAAAGAAATGCAGTAAGATGAGATGTTTACACACATACATATATATAGACACACATAAAATGGTATAATCCTGATGAATATAAGAATATATCATATATTACAGGATACATTACATACCATTAGCTAAGCACATAACTGTTCAATAAGTAATGTTAGAACAGTTGTCTCCTTTTAGGGAAAACATCACAATCAGGCTCATTTGACAAGAAGAAAGTCTATAAATCCCAAACATGCCTTGACTGAGTCCTTTTTATCCTAGGAACCCATATGAAGGACAAAAATCAAAATACACAAAGATGCACACCTAATTACTGTGTAATAGGAAAAAAATAAGCAATTTTAAAAGTTCAATAGTAATTAAATTCGCATGATGGAATGTAAAGTGTAAAAAATAGAATATAAAAGTTTTCTTTGTTAAAAATGACTAAGAAATAAATTGGAAGGAAAATATAACAGAACTAATTATATTATTTTGAGGGTTATTTTTCTTCCTGTGTGTTTTCAATTTTTTTCAGTTTTCATGTTTCTTAAACATGACTTTCTTATTAGACAGAAACAAAAAATCAAATTATATTAACTACTATTTATGGGAGTTAATTCATAAAAACTTTAAATTTCATTTAATATCATAAAATTACCCAAATAAATGGCTTTGTAAATTTTGAGATATGGGAAGGCAATAACATTGAAATGCCCTATTTCTTTAATTTATATGTGTGTGTGAATGTGTGTGTGTGTGTGTGTGTGTATAAATATACATTTTAGTTCAGCACCCATCAAAGACCCACTCTTCAAAGAAACTGAAAAAATAATTTGAAATATAATTTGAAGAATAAACTCAAGGAAAAAATTTGAAAAGGAAGAATACCAAAAAATCTTTTGCCTCATTAGTTTTAATATCAGAATAATAAGAAATGTTGGTACAGAAATAAAGAAAAATATTTACGAGAATAAAAATTCCAGAGAAATATCTAATTACATGTGATTATTTAATATGTAAAAATATCTCACTTGTTTTCAATGAATGAAATGATAGTATAGTTAATAGATAACATTGAAATGTTGGGCCATCTATCTATAAGAAATCACTTCTATCTCTAAGCTTATAAAAATAATGAAAACAAAACAAAAATACACAGAAGATTACAAATACTCAAAATTAAAGAGTATATAATAAGTGTTAAAAATGTAGAAATATTTATTAATAAAGACATGAAACCCAAAATGATTTAAAGAAAAAGATGAATATATCTGACGTCATAAAAATAAAAATTTTTTGCCTATGAAAGTCACCATATAGACAAGAGACAAAGAGAATCCTGGGAGATACTGAGATAGAATGAAGAGTTACTGTGTTTACTGTGCAAAGAACACCAAAAATCGTTAAGAAAAAATGCAATTAACCCAACTTAAAAGTGGGTAAATATTATTTAACAAGCAATTCAAAACAAAAAGCAGATGGATAATAAATATGAGATGATGTTAAAGATCATTAATAGGGGAATGTAAAGGAAAATAATGAGATATCCACTTCACCAATCAGATTGGTAGAAATTAAACTTTTAATAATATTTAATACTTTTGTGGGAATAAGGAAATGAGTACTCTCACACAATTTTGGTGGGACTATAAGTTGCTACGAATAACAATTTTGGCATTTAACAGAACAACATCTACTGAAATTTAAAATATGCATATAATTTAACCCCACAATCACTTTTGATAATTTTGATACATAAATAAATGCACCAATATATTAAGCATACATATATCAAATATTTTTAAAATATTGATTGGGATGGCAAAAATCAAGAATAGTTTTCAGGTGGTTATATAAGGGAAGGGCTAAACAAATTATGCTTCATATGTTATAGGAAATAATATAGAAGATTTAAAAAAGATGAGTAACTTCCTGTGTAATGCCTGAACGATGTCCATATTACATTGTTAAGTAATGTAAGCAAGTTGCACGTAGTATGTGTAGTATGATGCTCAAGGGTCTTAGACAAATTATGGAGAATAGAGATACACAAACAGACACATGTACACTTACCAAATAAAGCTATGTTAATTTTCAGATTTAATTAGCCAGGGATAACAAATCAATACAGCACAGTTCACACATATTTCTTTCACCCCGGAGTCATGAGCTGGGAGATTGAGACACTCAATTATTGCCACCTCCACACCCTACCTTTTCTCAACATATAAATTACCAATTGGGAAGGATCTATACCATCATTCTATGCAATGCTTTGTATGGGAATGTTACATATATCAGGCTATCCTATCTCATGAGCCAAATTCAGTATCAGCAGCACCTTATTACCGTGTTAGGGCAGAAAGGAGAGTCAGATGTCGTGTGTCCATGAACAATGCATCTGCCTCTGTCTTTTCAGCATCCTGGGATTTTCATTTACCATCAATCAAGATTGCATCTTGATTCAATCTTTTCAGTTCCTTTGTTCTGAAACAGTTTGATGTGGGCTTCACAATTCCGAAAATATTTCCCTCCTCCATGAAATTTTTTGCTTATAAATTATATACATTCTTATTTATGTTTATATGTGCTTCAAACAAGATGAACAAATGAACATTAAAACTTAACATTTTAATCTGGGGAGGGAAAAGGCATGTTATTAGTGGAAGGAAAGGGCCATTTATATTTATGCATTTTTCTGGGGTGTTTTACTTGTTACTTACCAACAATAACTTGTATTATTTTTGTTGGTTAAAAATATTTTCATAAAAGGAAATAACTAAAATAAAAAGAGACTTGTGAGAGTAGTATGGAAAATTTTAGATGATTTAATATTTAATGAAAACAACTAGAATTGTATATGATTAGAAATATTTTAAAAACTGTAATCTCAAAGTAGAATAAAAAGTTAGAAATGCCTTAAAATTTTAACAATAATTATTATCAGATGGTGTTGTTAAAGAGGTAAGTTTCATAAAAATGTTGGCATAATACCTAATTTAGGATGGCTATTTTGATTTATATTGTCATTTTTACTCACATGTAACTATCATTATGTGTGTTAAGTTTGTTTTTCTGGTTTTGTACCTTCTTTATATTTGCTAATATATTGTGACACCAAACTCCATAATTGCTATTATTAAGTATAATTGTAGCAGTGGCAAACACAATGCTAATAAAATTGACCATGACATTAAATAACATTTTCTGGAATTTCTGGTTGGTTTCTAAGCATCATGATTACTTTTCACTTATCAACTCTGTTCCAACTAGATTACTACGCTGCTGCTAATTATTTTAAATGTTACAAGTACCCAGGTTGTGTAAAAATTGCCTTCATCTCCACTGTAGCTTAAGAGAAAAGTGATGCCATTATCACAAACATATTTTACAAATAGGGTAAATGAAAGTCAAGGACGCTAAATAACTTTCCAGAAGACACACAGCTGATGAAAAATGTCATTTGAACCAAGGCCACCTGATTCCAGAGTCCATGCTTTGAGTATTTTGTTTATCACCTCCAAATTTATAACTTAACTCATAAAAAATGAGACTTTTACTAAATTTTATTTCTTTCATTACTTATTACATACAAAGTTTGCAATTCAAATTATTGTTTTCTGAAACACCAATAATCGAAATATTTTGTGAAGTATTAGATTATTAGATTTTTCATGTTTGGAAATGTATTTAGTTATGCTAAATGAAATAATGATTTTTCTTATGAAAAGGAACTTGTGTTTAGTTCTTCTGAATATCATAAGAATTTAAGAAATGGTTTTTAAATATAGTAAAGAAATATATTGGGTCACAATAGACTAATTTCCAGTTATTTTGTATTTTATCTAAAATGTGACTAAATTATTAGCAAATTTAAAAAAAATCAGCCTTCATAAGGTTCTTGTAGTATGCTACTTTTAAATAGTGTGGTTGAGCTAGAATACAAATAAAATTTTATCTGGTTAAAATATCACCTTTTGACTGAATCCTTTCAGCCTAAACGAATCTGCTTTTTAAATTTCGACGGTAACAGATATTTTGCACTCTACTGAAGGTAACAAAGGTAATGTAAGTTTCTATATCTGACATCTGTCACACGGTAGAACTCAATTTAACCAAAAATTGTACGTACTTATGTAATCAGAGTGAGGCTGTCATCTAGCGAGTATTTATCTAGAAAATACTGCATATACTTTGACAAACTGTACAGTTTTTTTTATTGACATGGTGAATTAATGATGGTGGAGTTAGCATAGTTGGCTACTGTTTTCTATTCTGCCCTTTCCCTACCACATCTCCTTTTCCTAAAATCAACAACAACAAATTCTCAATTACTGCTATCCCCAAAGCCTATTCATCCATCAGATACAAAAATGCAGTTATTTTAATGTAAGGTTCTGTTTTGATTTTTCCTTATTGACTGCAGATGCACAGAATCAAATTAATAATTCTGGGTTTGTGAAACGTGAGCAAGATTAGTTCATGCAAGACCCACTTCATTATAATTAATTATTTAATTATTAGATACCAAAGCCTAGTTATGCATTCTGTCAGCGTGAAGTTCCATAGTGAGGCAACATACAAAAATTGTGGCTGGGTAAGATAAACTACTAGGCTTCCAGTTAGAAATTCAGACTGTGGAGTCTGGTCAGTATCTTGCAATTAGGAGGAAATAAAAAAACCTACTTAAGTACAAAGTATATTAATTTGTCATCAAGGACGGATTGTCAAGTCTCATTAAGCACATAGGGTTTTTTTGTCCCTTGTTGCTCTGTGACACAGGAGATAAGTTTGGATGATTTTACTGCTAACAGAGATTTATTTTTCCCTCCAATGGTAGGGCACATGTTGGGCATAGAAAAGGTCTTACCCTGCATGCATAGAGATGAGCTATAGCTAACAGCTCTGGACACTGTTATAGACAATTACAAATAGTTTACTTGAGTTTCCATTTTATACAGTAATTATTAGGTCCTGATGATAGTATATTTCACAATTAGCTGAAACAGAATTGTAGATTTTTGCTCTGGCAGGCCTTGTATACATTGCTAAGCCTTTCTAAAGGAGGAAGATGAAGGGTATATTTCATGAGTTGATATCTGGCAGTAGATTAATGACTGACATGTCTAAGAGTCTATGTCCAAAGAATTTAAATAAACACTTGTTAGCTTGATGTATTACAGTCAGCGTGCTGTTGTTGCTATCACTGTAAAGGGAAATAATTCAGAGAAAGAAATTAAAAGAAGACACATTAGACACATGAAAAGGTCATACAGTGCTTCAGAAACACTATTTTTTAGAGATTCGTAACCCTGTAGCTGGACTTTGAACCTTAGTTCCTTTCTAAATAAAACAGCACCAATAATACAAGTCCCATCTACTTCACAAGATTATTACAATAATAAAGGAGATATTATTAGTGACACATTTTGTGAGATTCAAGTTACTATATGAATCTTAAACATAATTTAAATTGAAAATCTTGAACAGAAATAGAGTGTAATGTATCTACTGACTATAAACATTTATTAAGCTGGTACCATGTGCCAAGCACTGTTCAAATTATCTGTAATTTTTTAAAAGCTGAATTTTTCAAAGTTTGCCCTGTGGTTGGGTTTCTATCTCAAAAGCGTTACCTATTCTACTTGGAGGAAATCAAGAATGCAGTACTGTTGATTATGATTCTCCTGCTACTGTGTCACACCCGTTACAACAGATGATGACATATTATGAAAATTTTAATACAAGAGTCAAAACAATATTTTCAACTCAGGTAGACATATTTTATAGAATTTAAAGATTAATTGTAACTAGGTTCTCTTAAAAAATAGAATGATTACTCATAAATATATAAATGAGCACAATAATGACTATTTTCTTGAATAAATAAATTTGAGATTCCAAAAAGATTTTTCTGCTTATACTATTGCTTGTCTACATACTTTTAGGAAAAAAATGTATAACATGCTGATTACATATATATCATAAAAGATATTTGATTGGAGGAAGAGAAATTTCTAAAAATAATAACTTGTATCATATGCTACATTTATTAAAGTAAGGGGATATCTGCCTGAATGAATACATCCTTTGAGATATTTGGGTTGATGCATTTGATTTAATTGGCTGGGTAAATTTTTTTCTCTTACTTCCAATGTGTCATAGAAAAATGGAGTCTTTCAAAGTGAAGAATCTTCTGAGAATAAGAAGTAGTCTTAGATTAAATGCATCGGTGTTGCTCTACTCCCTTGTCAAATCCTCCAATATTGAAATTTTGAAATACACTGTGCTCCTGTATGAGACATAATAGCATGATGGAATTGAATGAGGCAGATATATTTTTTGCAGATATTTTCTTCCAGTCTATGGCTTGCCTTCTCATTCTCTTGACAATATCTTTGCAGAGCAGAAGTTTTTAAATTTAATGAAGTCCATTTTATCAGTTGTTTCTTTCATGGGTCATGTCTTTGATGTTGCATCTAAACAGTCATTACCAAACCCAAAGTCATCTATATTTTATCTTATATTATCTACTAGGAGTTTTATAGTTTTGCATTTATACTTAGGTGTAAGATCCCTTTTGAGTTAATTTCTGTGAAGGGTCTAAGAGCTGTGTCTAGATTCATTTTTTTTTTTTTTACCACAGATGTCCAGTTGTTCCAGCACCATTTCTTAAAAAGACTATCTTTTCTCTGTAGTATTGCCTTTGCTGCTTTGTCAAAGATTAGTTAATTATATTTAATAGCTGTATATATACATATATATAAGCTATCCTTTCTGTTCCATGTATCTATTAAAATTTGTCCATTCTTTTGCCAATACCATGGTCTTTATTACCATTGCTTTATATTATGTCTTAAAGTAAGGTGTGTCAGTCCTTCAACTTTGTTCCTCAATATTGTACTGACTATTCTGGGTCTTCAGCCTCTCCATTCTAAACTTTAGAATCAGTTTGTTGATATTTACAAAATAATTTGCTGAAATTTTTATTGAAATTCCACTGAATCTATAGATCAAGTTCGGAAAAACTGATTATCTTGGTAATATTTATTCTTCCTATACATGAACATGTAATATTTCTCCATTTATTTGTTTTTATTTGATTTCTTTAATCACAATTCTGTAGTTTTCCTCATGTAAGTCTTGTACATATTTTGTTAGATTTATACCTGTGTAGTAAATGTAAATGGTATTGTATTTCTAATTTCAAATTCCATTTGTTCATTGCCGCTATATAGGAAAACTATTGAGTTTTGAATATTAACCTTGTCTGCTGCATCTTTGCTATAATTGCTTACTAGTTCCAGGAAATTTTGTTTTTGTTTTTTGTTTTTGTCAATTCTTTCAGATTTTCTACATAGATAATCATGTCATCTGTGAACAAATAATTTTATTTTTTCTTCATAATCTGTATACCTCTTATTTACTTTTCTTGTCATATTGCATTATTGCTAGGGCTTCCAGTATGATGTTGAAAAGAAATGGTGAAAGTGCACATCCTTACCTTATTTTTGAGGTTTGTGGGAAAGCTTCTGGTTTCTTACCATTCAATATAATGTTCGCTGTAGGTTTTTTGTAGATTTTCTTTAATCAGGTTGAGGATTTCTCTCTATTCCTACTTTTCTTGGAAGCTTTAAGATGATTGGATGCTGGATTTTGTTAAATTTTTCCTGCATCTATTGATATGATGATGTGATTTTTATTCTTTAGCCTATTGACGTGATGGATTACATTATTTGATTTTCATATTGAACTCTCCTTTCATCCCCATGATGAATCCCACTTGCTTGTGGTGTATAATTATTTTTATACATTTTTTGGATTCCATTTGCTAACTTGTTGAGGATTTTTGAGTATATATTAATGATGGATCTTGGTTTGGAGTTTTGTTTCCATGTAATTTCTTTGTCTGATTTTGGTATTAGTATAATGCTGGCTGCATAGAGCGAGTTAGGAAGAAGTACCTCTGCTTCTTTCTTCTGAAAGGCGTTCTAGACAATTGGTACAATTTCTTGCTTAAAAGCTTAGTAGAATTCTTCAGCGGACAGATATGGGTATGGTAGTGCTTTCTGTTTAGGAAAGGTTAATAATTACTGATTGAAGTTCTTTAATAGATATAAACCTATTCATATTGCCTATTCTTCCTGTGTGAGTTTTGACAGATTATGTCTTTCAAAGAATTGATCTATTTTATCTATCAAATTTGTGGGCATAGAGTTGTTCATAGTACACATTTATTATCCTTTTAATATCCATGGGATCTATAAGGTGCCCCTTTTTCATTTCTGATGTTAATAATTTGTATCATCTTTCTTTTGTTCTTAGTTGGTCTTCCTAGAAGTTTATTAACTTTATTAATATTTTCAAAGAACCAACTTTTAGTTTCATTGATGTTTTTCTTTTGATTTTCTGTTTTTAATTTTCTGATTTCTGCTCTTTTATTATTTTTTTCTTCTACTTGCATTGGATTTAATTTACCCTTCTTTCCTGGTTTCCTGAAGTGAAAACTTAGACTTTTTTTTAGATCTTTCTTCTTTTCTAATGTATGCATTTAATACTACCAATTTCCCTCTGCTTTCACTGCATCCCACAAATTTGGTAAGTTATATTTTCATTTCCATTTAGTTCAAAATATTTTTAAATTTATCTTCACATTTCTTCTTTGATTCACGTGTTATTTAGAATTGTATTATTTAACATTCAAGTTCTTGGAAATTTTCCAGCTGTATTTTTGCTATTGATCTAGTTTAATCCCTTGTGATCTGAGAACAGTCATTGGTCATTGTATGATTCTATTTCATTATATTCTTTTTTTTTCTTATTTTGAGACAGAGTCTTGCTCTGTTGCCTGGGCTACAGTGCCATAGTGTCAGCCTAGCTCACAGCAACCTCAAACTCCTAGGCTCAAGCACTCCTCCTGCCTCAGCCTCCCCAGTAGCTGACACTACAGGTGCGTGCCACCATGCCCAGCTAATTTTTTCTATTTTTGGCAGAGATGAGGTCTCACTCTTGCTGGGACTGGTCTCAAACTCCTGACCTCAAGCGATCCTCCTACCTTGGCCTCCCAGAGTGCTAGGATTACAGGCGTGAGACACCATGCCTGGCCTATTTTGTAATATTCATTAAGGTGTATTTTATGGCTCAGAATGTGGTCTATCACGGTGAATGTTACATGTGAGCTTGAGAGAATGTTATGGGATAAAGAAGTCAATAGATGTCAGTTATATCCAGTTGACTGATGGTGGTTTTTATAA
>CAUYSK010055739.1:0-37645 GCA_963575035.1 Avahi laniger | reverse complement strand
AAATAAATAAATAAAAAATAATGATTAGTCAAAAAAAGAAGTATTAATCATGAAAATTAGAACACTTAATAATAAAAAGTACCACAATCGATTTTTTTATGATACTGCCAAAGCAATACTTACAGAGAGATTTATCATCTTAGATGTACATATGAGAAAATCAAGAAGACTAGAAGTTAATGCACTTAGAAGTTAGATAAAGTACCAGTAACCCAAAGGAAGAAGAAAGGAAATAATAAAGATAAGAGCAGAAGGCAAGTAACTAGAAACAAACATAAAATAGAGAGTGCCAACGAAGCCAAAAGATGCTTTTTTGAAAGAAACCTCTGTAAGACTGATCAAGAAACAAACAGAAAAGGCACAATAACTAATATTAGAAATGAAATTAGGGAAATGCAAATCAAAACCACAATGAGATGTCACCTAACTCCAGTGAGATTGGCCTTTATCAAAAAATCCCAAAGCAACAAATGCTGGCAAGGATGCGGAGAGATAGGAACATTGTTGGTAAGACTGCAAATTAGTGCAACCTCTGTGGAAAAGAATTTGGAGATACCTCAAAGAGCTACAAGTAGAACTACCATTCAATCCAGCAATAGCACTGTTAGGCATCTACCCAAAGGAACAAAAGTCATTCTGTAATAAAGACATCTGCACTCGAATGTTTATGGTAGCACAATTCACTATAGCAAGGATGTGGAAACAATCCAAGTGCCCGTCAATCCATGAGTGGATTAATAAAATATGGTATATATATATGATGGAATACTACTCAATTATAAAAAAACAACAGTGATCTAGCACCTCTTATATTTTCCTGGATAGAGCTTGAGCCCATCCTCCAAAGTGAAGTATCATAAGAGTGGAAGAATAGGCACCACATGTACTCGCCATCAAACTGGCACTGATTGATCAACACTAAGGTGTTCACACAGTAGTAATATTCTTTGGGGGTAGGGAGTTAGGGGTGGGTAAACTCACAACTAGTGGACGCTGTGAGCGTTGTGGGGGGGGGAAGGGCACGTCTCAAATCATGACTGGGATGTGGCAAAGTCATAACATGTAACCAAAATGTTTGTACCTCCATAATTTCCTGAAATAAAAAGAAAAAAAAAGAAATGAAAAAGGGGACATCACATTAAAAACATAATAAGATAATATTAACAACTTTATACCAACATTTTGAATATACAGATGAAATGGACATGCTCTTTAATAATGACTCAAGAAGAAACAGAAAATCTAAGTAATTCAAAACTCATTAAAGGAATTAAAGTAGACAATAAGAGGTAGACAAATAAGTAGTAGACAATTTTCCCATACACACAGATAAAAACCCACCAGGCTTAGGTGGCTTGATCTGTGAGTTCAAGGTAGACACAATTTCAATCTTTTATAAGCTTCTCCACAGAATCCAGAAAGTGAGAAAATGCCTGACTCTTTACATATAGCTAGCAAAAGTTCTGATAACCAAATTGGGCAAAGATAGTATGAGAAAGAAAAACTGTGGTCCAGTTTCACTGATGAACACAGATGCACATCTCCTACACAAAATATTAGCCAACCGATATCAATCTGTTTGTAAAAAGGGAAATTAAGACCACAAGAAATTATCAGTTTATCCAGAGTTTACTCTTTAGTAAACTTTAGAAAATCTGACAATACCAGGGATTGGTGAAGACGTGGAACATCGGGAATTCTCATCACTGATGTCACTCTCATTACTAAAGTTATAGGTATACACCCCCTATGACTAGTGGTTCTAGTCCTACACATATGCTGTACAAACACATATGTACATTGGGAAGATACACATATGATAAAATTCATGGCAGCATTTTTGAGGACAGCCAAACATTGAAACCAACACAAATGTCTGATCACAGTAAAATGGCTATCTAAATTGTGCTATAGGCATATAAGGAGATATTCTACGGTAGCAGAGATGAATGAAGCTCACTCAGCTGCATGCAATAACATGGATAGTTGTCACAATCGCAATAGTGAGCAAAAGAAAGAAGACATTAAAAGATGTATATGAATTCTTTTACATAAAGTTCAAAATAGCCAAATCTAAATTACATTGCTTAAAAGCAAAAAATGATTATCACAAGATAAGGACAGTGGTAACTTTTGGGGTGAGAGAGTGGGGATGTTGTGATGGGGAAAGAGCACATGGCTCAAGGTTTCTGGGAGTGGTGGCAATTTTATATTTCTTGGCCTGGCTATTGGATGCACCTATATTTCTTTCTTATTTATTTAAAATATAACATGTTTTAATACTTTATGTGTATGTATGTATATATGTTATATATGCTTTTTTCTGTAAATTTTATAGTTCACGATGAAAAATATAAAAATAAAATAAAGCACATAGAGACTCTCAAAAAATGCCTGAATACTTAAAAATATATTAGTGTAATAATAACATTTATAACAATAACACAATAAACAAGGGTAATAAGTAACAATAATAGCTAGACTCTGCACTTTATACATGTAATCATATTTAATCATCCACCATAACGGGAATTCCACCATAACTAGTACTTGGGACAAAATTCTAAAATAGGCATATTTTTGTCTGTGTATCTTTTCTTTTCCAATGAAATATATTTCAAAATATGTTAATATAAAACCACTCCTATAAGGGATATTAGACATAACAACAGTATAGAGAATGGTTTGTCCCTTAGCAGATAGTTTTTCTTCGGCAGAGCACAGAACATAATTGAAATAAATATTTGGTATGCTTAGAGTTTGGTGTTAGATCCTTAGGTAATAAATGAAGATCGTTAAACTGCCTCCTAAGCAGCACAGATCCTCCTACTAAAAGCCTTTTGGCTTTTTTTTTCTTTAGTTCTGTAATGGATTTAGACATGTAACTTTGCATGTAGGAGCTGGAACTGACCTGAATCACTTTGTATAATAAAATAATGAGAAACTGAGATTCCCATGGAAAAGCTGGAATAGAAAGGAGCCAAGAAATCTGAGCATGGAGAAAAAAGTAAGAGAAGGAAATCCTTGAAGATAGTAAGGCTAAAGAGAGATTTTAAAGAACAGAAAGATTCAATAAGGATTTTGAAGCTGTTGGCTGTGTAAAGAGCAATATAAACATTCTACTCTGCGCTTTCAGGAAATCTTCAACAAAGTCTACATTGTTTGCTGGTGTTTTAGACCAGAGGTCCCTAATATATGGTGAGTTGTATAATTATTTCATTATATATTACGATATAATAATAATAGAAATAGAAAGTGCACAATAAATGTAATGCACTTGAATCATCCTAAAACCATCCCCTCCCTCCCCGATCCATGAAAAACTGTCTTCCATGAAAACAGTCCCTGGTGCCAAAAAGGTTGGGAACCACTGCCAGAGCAAATGAACTTTGAGGAGGTAGTGAGGAGGTTCAAATAGGTGCTAAATTCTACAAACAGGTTACCATAGGACACACATAAACTATTCAAAGAAATGCAAACGATGAACATCTCACGTTAGGGTACTCCAGAAAAAGAAGGATGGTGCTGGGATTTACAATAGTGAACTAGCATGTCTTATATTATCCTGTATAGAGCTTGAGCCCATCCTTTGAAGTGACGTATCAGAAGAATGAAAAAACAAGCACCACATCTACTAAGCATCAAACTGGTACTGACTGATCAACACTAAGGTGCTCACATGGTAGTAATATTCATTGGGAGCCAGTCAGATGGGAGGCGGGTGATGGGGCTGGGTAAACTCACAACTAATGGAGGTGGAGCACACTGTATGAGGGAAGCGCATGCTTGTAGCCCTGGCTTGGGCGAGGCAAAGGCAGTATATATAACCAAAATGTTCGTACCCCCATAATATGCTGAAATAAAAAAAAAAAAAAGAAAAAAGTAAATGTTGGCAAAGCAAGGGTAGAAATGTTTGCCGTGCTGCCTTAAACTACAGAAAGAAAACTATAGCAAGTTAAAACCAGGGCTTAGAACCAACTCTTCTCTTAAGAATTAAGCTGTTCCCTGAGTCAGCTATGGCCCATTCTACAATATTTCAAATGTGTGGAACAGATAATTCAGACATGGATTATTTATGACAGTGAGGTATATAGACAATTCATTCAACTGGAAGCCATTAACTTGCCTTCTTGTCCCATTCTGGAGCTCAGTTTCCTTCCATGTAAAATTAGTGGTGTTAGACTAACATATTTTCTAACAATTTTCAATTTGCCTCTGACAGTCTGTGATTCTACATATTAAATATAAAGAATTTAAGGATTTTTTTGTTTGCTTATTTTTAAAATTAAAGCAACTTTGTGCATCCAAAATTCACACTATTGCTCCTTTTAAAAAATAGCCCCACTTATATATAGCCATATAGAAGAATAGCAAATGTGTAAAACAAAGTACAGGCATAGCTCATTTTATTGCACTTTACATTATCATACTTCACAAATGCTGCAATATTTGACAAATTGAAGGTTTGTGGCCAAGTAAGTTTTTCGGCCACATTTTTCCAAAGCACGTGCTCATTTTGGGTCTTTGTGTCATATTTTGGAAATTCTCACAATATTTCAAAATTTTCTATTATTATTGTATCTCTTACAGTGATATGCAATCAGTGATATTTAATGTTATTATACCATTGTAATTGTTTTGGAGTACCATGAACTGCACTTAATCAATAAATGTTGTATATGTTCTGACTATTCTACCCACCAGCCATACTCCCATCTCTCTCCTTCTCCTAGGCCTCCCTATTCCCTGAGACACAACAATAGTAAAGTCAGGCCACTTAATAAACCTGCAATGGCTTGTAAGTGTTCAAGTGAAAGAAAGAGTCCCAGGTCTCTCACTTTAATAAAAAGTTTGAAATGGGCTGGGCCCAGTGGCTCATTCCTATAATCCTAGCACTCTGGAGAGGCCGAGGCGGGAGATCATTTGAGCTCAGGAGTTCGAGACCAGCCTGAGCAAGAGAGAGATCCTGTCTCTACTAAAAATAGAAAGAAATTAGCTGGACAACTAAAAATATATAGAAAAAATTAGCCGGGCAGGGTGGCACATGCCTGTAGACCCAGCTACTCGGGAAGCTGAGGCAGTAGGATGGCTTGAGCCCAGGAGTTTGAGGTTGCTGTGAGCTAGGATGATGCCACAGCACTCTAGCCCGGGCAACAGAGTGAGACTCTACTTCAGAAAAAAAAAAAAAAAAAAAAGCTTGAAATGATTAACCTTAGTGAGGAAGGCATGTTGAAAGCTAGGCCTTTTGTGCCAAAAAGTTAGGCAAGTTGTGAATGTAAAAGTAAAGTTCTTGAAGAAAATTAAAAGTGCTACTCCACTGAACACATGAATGATAAGAAAGCAAAACAGCCTAATTGTCGACATGGAGAAAGTTTTAGTGGTCTGTATAGAAGATCAAGCCAGTCATAGCATTCCCTTAAATCAAAGCCTAATCCAGAGCAAGGCTCTAATTCTTTTCAATTCTGTGTAGGCTGAGAGAGGTGAGGAGCTGCAGAGGGAAAGTGGAAACTAACCATGGTTCATGAGGTTTGAGGAAAGAAGCTATCTCCATAACATACAAGTATAAGGTGAAGCAGCAAGTGCTGATGTAGAAGTTACAGCAAGTTCTCCAGAAGATCAAGTTAAGGTAATTGATGAAGGTGGCTACCCCAACAACAGATTTTCAGTGTAGATGAAACAGCCTTCTATTGGAAGATGCCATCTTAGGACTCTCATAGCTAGAAAGGAGAAGTCAAAGCCTGGTTTCAATACTTCAAAGAACAGGCTGATTCTCTTCTCAGGGGCTAATGCAGCTGGTGACTTTGAGTGCAAGCTGATGCTCATTTATCGTTCTGAAAATCCTAGAGCCTCTAGGCATTATGCTAAATCTACTCCACTTGTACTCTATAAAAGGAATGAAAGACAGCACCTCTATTTATAGCATGGTTTACTGAATATTTTAAGCTCACTGTTGAGACTTACTGCTCAGAAAAAAGATTCCTTTGAAAATATTAGTGCTCTTTGATGATGTACCTGGTCACCTAAGAGCTCTCATGGAAATACACAAGGAGATTAATGTTATTTTCATGTCTGCTAATACAACATCCATTCTGCATCCCATGGATCAAAAGAATCATTGTAACTTTCAAGTCTTATTATTTAAGAAACACATTTTGTAAGGCAATAGTTGACATCGACAGTGATTCCTCTGATGGATCTGGGAAAAGTAAGTTGAAAACCTTCTGGAAAGAATTCCCCATTCTAGATGCCATCAAGAACAGTTCTGATTAATGGGAGGAGGTCAAAATATCAACATTAACAGGAGTTTGGAAGAAGTTGATTCCAACCTTTAGGCATGACTTTGAGGGGTTCAAGACTTCAGTGTAGGAAGTAACTGAAGATGTGGTGGAAATAAGCAAAAGAACTAGAATTAGAAGTGAAGTATGATGATGTGACTGAACTGCAGCAATCTCATGATAAAATGTTAATGGATGGGGAGTTGATTCTTATGAATGAGCAAAGAAAGTGGTTTCTTCAGATGGAATCTACTCCTGGTGATGATTCTGTGAGCTGTGTTGAAATGACAAAACAAAACAAAAACAAAGGATTAAGAATACTGCATAAACTTAGCTTAGTTAGCACAGTTTGAGAGGATTGACTCCAATTTTGAACAAAGTCCTACTGTGGGTAAAATGCTATCAAATTGCCTCGCATGCTACAGAGAAACCTTTCATGAAAGGAAGAGTCAATTGATGGGACAAACTTCATTGTTGTCTTATTTTAATAAATTGCCACAGCCACTCCAACTGTTAGCAACCACCACCCTGATCAGTCAGCAGCCATCAAAATTGAGGCAAGACCTTCCACCAGGAAAATAATTACCACCTGCTGAAGATTCAAATGATGACTGACATTTTTTAGCAATAAAGTATTTTTAAATTATGTATGTACATTACTTTTTTCTTTTTTTAATTTTAATACTTTTAGGGGGTAAAAGTGTTTTTATTACATGGATTAATTGTATAATGCTGAAGTCAAGGTTTGAAGTGCCTGAGAGGTATATTTTTATACCTCACACCTCTCCCACCCCCTTTGTAGTTTTCAATGTCTATGGCACCACTTTATGATCATATATACCTTTCCATTAGCTCCTACTTAAAAGTGAGAACATGTGGTATTTGTTTTTCCATTGCTGAGATACTTCACTTAGGATAATGATACAGTTTCATCCAAGTTACTACAAAAGACATTATTGCATTCCTTTTTGTGGCTGAGTGGTACTCCGTGGTATATATATGCCACATTTTCTTTATTTACTTCTATGCTGATGGGCACTTAGATTGATTCCATATCTTTGCAATTGTTAACATTGTGATAAACATTTGGGTTCAATTGTCTTTTTTATAAAATGACTTCTTTTCCCTTGAGTAGATATCTAGTAGTGGGATTGCTAGATGGAATGGTAGGTCTACTTTTGGTTCTCTGAGGAATCTACATACTCCTTTCCATAGAGATTGTAATAATTTACATTCCCACCAACAGTGTATAAGCATTCCCTTTTCACTGCATCTTTGCCAACATCTATATTTTCTTTTTTTTTTTACTTTTTAATAATGGCCATTCTGACAGGGGTAAGGTGGTATTTCATTGTGGTTTTAATTTGCATTTCCCTGATGATTAGTGATGTTGAGCATTTTTTTAAATATGTTTGTTAGCCATTTATCTATCTTCTTTTGAAAAAAATCTATTAATGTCTTTTGTCCACTTTTTGATGGGGTTATTTGTTTTCTTTTTGCTGATTTTTTTGAGTTATTTATAGATTCTAGACATTAGTCTTTTGTCAGCTATACAGTTTGTGAATATTTTCTCACTTTCTGTAGGTTGTCTATTTATTTTGTTGATTAATTTCCTTGCTGTGCAGAAACTTTTTAGTTTAATTAAGTTCCATTTACTTATTTTTTGTTGTTGTCATTTTGCCTTTGAGTTCTTAGTCATAAATTCCTTGCCCAGTCCTATGTCCAGAAGAGTTTTTTACTATATTTTCTTCTAGAATTGGTATCATTTTGGGCCTTACATTTAAGTCTTTAATCTATCTTGAGGTAATTTTTCTATATGGTGAGTGATAGGGATCCAGTTTCATTCTTCTGCAAGTCGCCATCCAATTTTCCGGCACAATTTATTGAATAGGGTGTCCCCTTCCAAGTGTATTACTTTTTTTTTTTTTGCTTTGTCAAAAATCAGTTGGTTATAGCTATGTGGCTTTATTGCTGCATTCTATATTCTGTTCCATTGGTCTATCTGTCTACCTTTATGTCTACCATGATGCTTTGGTTACTATAGCCTTGTAGTATAATTTGAATTCAGGTAATTTGATGCCTTCAGATTTGTTTATTTTGTTTGTTTGTCTTTTCTTAGGATTGCTTTGGCTATTAGGGTTCTTTTTTGGTTCAATATGAAGTTTAGGACTTTTTTTCTAGATATGTGAAAAATGACATTGGTATTTTGATAGCAATTTTGTTGAATCTGTAAATAACTTTGGGAAGTATGGACAACTAAGCAATGTTGATTCTTCCAATCCATGAGCATGGGGTGTTTTTCTATTTTTTATGTGTTATCTGTGATCTCTTTCATCAGTGTTTTGTAGTTCTCCTTGTAGAGATCTTTCACTTCCTTGGTTAAATATATTCGAAGGTATTTCATTTTCTTTCCAGCTAGTGTATGGTATTGAGTTCTTGAATTGACTCTCAGCTTGACTGTTATTAGTGTATAGGCATGTGTACATTCATTTTATAACCTGAGACTTTACTAAATTTTTCATTAATTCTAGGAGTCTTTTGGAAGAATCTTTAGCACTTTCTAGATATCAGATCATATCATTGGCAAACAGAGATAGTTTCACCTCCTCTTTCCTAATTTGGATGCCTTTTATTTCTTTCTCTTGCCTGATTGCTCTTGCTAGTACTTCCAACACTATTTTGAATAGAAATGGTGACAGTGGGCATTCTTATCTTGTTCCAGTACTTAGGGGAAATACTTCCAACTTTACCCATTCAGTATGATGTTGGCTATGAATCTGTCATATATGGATTTTATTATGCTTAGTTTTTTGAGGGTTTTTATCATGAAGGGGTGCTGGGTTTTACTGAATGCTTTTTCTGTATCTATTGAGATGATCATATTGGTTTTTTAAAGAAAAATTTATTTATGTGGTGGATCACATTTATTGACTTGCATATGTTGAACCATCCTTGCAATCCCTAGGATGAAACCCACTTGATCATGATGAATTTACCTTTTTGATTTGCTATTAGATTCAGTTTGCTAGTATTTTGTTGAGGATTTTTGCATCTATGTTCATAAGGGATACTGGGCTATAATTTTCTTTTTTCATTGTGTCCTTTCCTGGCTTTGATAACAGGGTGATACTAGCTTCATAGAATAAATTAGGGAGGATTCCCTCCTTCTTGGTGTTATGGAACAGTTTCAATAGGATTGGTGCCAGTTCTTTTCTGTAGGTCTGGTAAAGTTCAGATGTAAATCTGTCTCTCTGTGCTTTTATTTTTTGGGAAACTTTTTATTATGCTTTTAATCTCACTACTAGTTATCGGTCTGTTCAAGATTTATATTTCTTCCTGATTTCAGATTGAGAGTTTGTGGGTTGCCAAAATTTTTCCATTTACTGCAGATTTTCTAGTATGTGCTCATAGACAGATTCATAGTGGTCTCTCAATACAAAAGTAGATCTTTTGTATTTCTGTGATATCAGTTGTAATGTGTCCTTTTTCATTTCTAATTGAGCTTATTTGAATCCTTTTTCTTTTATTGCTGGTTAATCTAGCTAGTGGTCTACTTTGTTTATCTTTTCAAAGAATAATGTTTTTGTTTCATTGATTCTTTGTGTTTTTTGTTTTGTTTTGTTTTGGTTGGTTTACATTTCAATTAGTTCTACTCTGATCTTTTTTATTTCTTTTCTTCTCGTAGCTTGGATTTGGTTTGTTCTTTTTCTAGTTCCTTGAGGTGTGACCTTACGTTGCTAATTTGTGATCTTTCTTTCTTTTTGTTGTATGCATTTAATACTAATAATTTCCCTTTTAGCACTGCATCCCAAGATTTTTGGAAGTTTGTGTCACCTTTGTCATTCAGTTTGGAATTTTTTTATTTCTATCTTGATTTCATCATTGACCCAAGGATTATTCAACAGTAGGGTGTTTAATTTTCATGTATTTGTGTAGTTTAGAGAGTTCCTCTTGGAATTGATTTCTAGTTTTATTCCACTGTGGTCTGAGATATACATGGTATGATTTCAATTTTTCTAAATTTGCTCAGACTTTTTTTGTGCCCTAAAATACAATCTATCTTGAAAAATGTGTCATATGTTGATGAGAATAATGTATATTCTGCAGTTATTGGGTAGAATGTTCTGTAAGTGTCTATTAAGTCCATTTGTTCTGGAGTCCCATTTAAATCCAGTTTTTCCTTTTGACTTTCTGCCTTGATGATCTGTCTAATTCCATCAGTGGAGTGTTAGAGTTTCCCACTATTATTATGTTGCTATTTATTTCATTTCTTAGGTCTAGCAGTATTTATTTATGAATCTGGGTGCTCCAGTGTTAGGTGCATATATAATTAGGATGGTTATATATTCTTGTTTAATTGATCCCTTACCATTATATAATGACCATCTTTGTCTTTTTTTCCTCTGATTGATTTATAGTCTGTTTTATCCATTATAAGAATAGGTACTCCTGCTTTCCATTTGTGTGGAATATTTTTTTCCACTCCTTTGCTTTGAGTCTATGAGAATCTTTGTGAGTTAAATGGGTTTCTTGGGGACAGAAAATATTTTGTCTCTGTGTGTGTGTGTGTGTGTGTGTGTGTGTGTGTGTGTGTGTGTGTGTGTTTTATACAATCAGACAATCTGTATCTTTTAAGTCAGGTATTAAGATAATTTACATTCAATGTTAGTATTTATATGTGAGATACTGTTCTAGTCATCATGTTGCTTGTTACCTAGTTGCTTTGTTTTCTCATTTATGTTCCTGTTTTATGAGAGCTATAAGTTTTAACTTTCAGGTGTTTTTACACTGGTGGATAAAGATTGTCTGTTCCACATATAAGCATTTCTTGTGGGGCAGATCTAGTAGTGGCAAATTTCATTAGTGTTTGCTTGTCTGGGAAAGACTTTATTTCTCCTTTATTTATATAATTGCAGTATACAAAATTCTTACCTGGCAGTTATTCTCTTTAAAAAGACTAAAATTGGGATCCCAATACCATCTGGGTTATAAGGTTTCTGCTGAGAAGTCTGCCTTAGTCTAAAGGGTTTTCCTTTGTAAGTTACTTGATGTTTTTGTCTCATAGCTTGTAGGATTTTCTCTTTCATTTTGACTTTGGCCAGACTGATGACTATGTGTCTTGGTGATGACCTATTTGTCTTCAATCTTCCAGGTGTTCACTGACCTTCTTGTATCTGGATGTCTAAATCTTTAGCAATATCAGGGAAGTTTTCCTCCAATATTCCTTGAAATAGATTTTTCCATGCTTTTTGCTTTTTCTTCTTCTCCTTTAGTGATACCTATTATTCTTATTTTGGTTTGTTTTACATAATCCCATATTTCTCAAAGACTTTGTTCATTTCTTTTCATTCTTTTTTTTCCCCTATTTTTGACTGACCGGGTTTATTCAAAAGCCTTGTCTTCAACTCTGAAATTCTTTCTTCTGTTTGGTCTAGTCTGTTGTTAAACCTTTCCACTGTATTTTGACATTTCTTAAATGATTCTTTCATGTCTAGGAGTTCTGTGATATTTTTTCTTAGGTTATCTACCCCTTACTGAATTTTTCACTCATGTCCTGAATTATTTGTTTGGTTTCTTGGTGTTGGTTTTTCACTTTCTCATCAATCCCATTGATCTTGTTAGTGATCCATATTACAAATTCCATATCTGATATTTGAACAATTTACTTTTGGTTGCAGTCGATTGCTAGCAGCTAGTATGATTCTTTGGGGGTGTCAAAACATCCTGTTTTTTCATGTTGCCAGAGTTCTTATGCTGATTCCTTCTCATCTGGAACCTCTTCTCTCAGCTCAAACCAGGTAGCTTTGTGGTACATCTATTTTCCTCTGCTGGGTACCCTGTTGTTTAGTGAAGGGAGAGAGAGGTCCCCGGATAGTGTGCTTAAGTCTTACTTTGGGAGATTGACTATGCAGGAGAGGGGTAGATGCAGTGTAAGCCTTTAACACTTCTTTCGTGCATCTCTGCATTCCTTTGTGGTTGTCACCAGTGGGTTGGGCATGGCAGGTGTACAGTGGATGCGTAGCAGTCTATCGGTGCATGGTGGCCTGCGCATTCACTTTGCCCAGGTCCAGTGGCAGCAGCAGCACTAGCAGCATAAAGGTTCACTCTGCCTAGGTCCAATGGTGGCAGCGCTACTCCAGGTGTCAGTGGTGGGTGCTGGGGGCCATGGTCCTGCAGCAGCTGTGACTGAGTGGAGCCACCCAGGCAACAGCAGTGGGCACTGGGTCTGTGGGTGCTAGTGCATGCTGCCTAGGTGCCCTGGAAGCAGTGGGCTGACACCCACCTATAGGGCACACAAGAGTGTCCAGCTCCCACACTCCCTCCCTGGCCCAGCAGATGTGATGGGGAGGCGGCAGCAATGAATCTAGGCCCTGGTTTTAGATCCTTTGTAAACTTACATAAATAGCACAAAGGAATGCCTTGCAGCTAACTGTCAAAAAAGTCACACATTGCAAATGATTAAGATACCAAACAATGAGTTTTCCTGTACCACAAAGTCTGCATCAGCATCTCTGATTAATGGTCTATAGAACACAAACATATCATATAATTTTTTAAGGTCAAGGCTAGGAATCATTATAACAGGTTTAATACTGTGTGAATTCTAGACTTGGATCTCAGTTTATCTCAATTTCCTCAAGTCATTGAACCCCTCTGTTTCTGTAGTGGGAAAAAAATATTATCTACCAGCTTTGTTTTTATGTGAAAGAACTTACTAAATAACATTGATAAAGAGGTCTAAGACACAGAAAATACTAAATTTAATTATCTATTATTCACATCTCCTCCCCATGCAGATGCATCTGGTTTTAAAAAAGTGAACTATGTGGACAACACAGGATCAGTGAGTCTAGTAAATAGGGAAGCAAGAAGGACAGACAGAGAAGCATTACGAAAGCCCAGAGTCAGGAAAGAAAGAGCATCAAAGATGTGGGGGGAGTTCAAAAGTAAAGTAGGATTAATCCAAGAAATACTCATGGGGATGTGCTTTGAAGAAAAATCATTCAGCAGAAAAGACACTAACATAAAAAGCAAAAGTGGAAGAGGGGCAGAAATGATGCAATATTAAAGGCATAAAGGGACAACGTCTCAAGGGAAAAGTAAGAGAAGTTGCATGGGAAAGAGATGAAAAAACAAGCATTTGCCAAACATGGTTTGAATGTATTCTTTAGAAAATAGGAAATGTAAGCCTTGGTGAAAACAATATGACATGGGAAAATATAATTAAAGCAATTTAAAATGAATGTGTGAACATACACTAAAATTAAAAAAAAACCCACACAGTTGTAGAAATTAATTAATACAGATAGGACTTTAAATACCCACACACACACACACACACACACACACACACACACACACATACATACCCCCAGGATAAGGTCTAAACAAAGCTCATCAGTGCATACTAATCAGACCAGAAGAAAATATAGTAAACAGTTCCTTCTGTTATCCTTACATTTATTTTTCATAGAAATCTGTTTGATCACTTATATCCTTATACTTTAAGAAATTGCTTCAGAATAACTCTTAGAGTCATTACTCAGGAATGACTTTTTCTGAAGACAGAAAAGGATAAATATTTTTGCTTACTTATTAAAAATGATAATTATAATTGACTATCCTAATTTTTGTACTAGGAAATTAAGCAAAAAAAATCAGTGAGCTTTGATGAGAGAACCATAGTGGCATCAGATATCATTTCAATTCCTAATTATCTGTTGTGACCTTGAACAAATCAGTTAACTTCTCTGGGCTTCAGTCTTCTCACCTGTAAAACAAGGATCATAATATTCTCTGTTTGGGAATTATATAAGTGAAGGTATTTTAAGCACAAATCTGGTATATATCCAGTGCTCAATTACCCTCTCCTTTTCTCCTCTTCAGATTGGCTGGCATAAACACACTGAAACACACATGACTCATATATCAAAATGCGTTTCTCTACAGTCCATGAGGCCTTAATATGTAAATCTCTTGTTAACTATGAAATTTTAAGTAAGTCCAAGCCTGCCATATATCCTTATCACTCACATACATTTTCTTTTAAAAGGTGAAAGTGAAGGTAATTCAGTGAGGACAATAGCTACTCCCAGAATAATTTAAACACAAAGTTCTACTATAATTCAAGTTTCCCACAAATTAGGACCTAAGCAGCTACATACATAGGGATAAGAACAGTGTGTTTTCTGATTGATTTAATATTTGCTTGTCTGTACAATGGTAGCTCCTCATAAAAATTGTGGATTCTCTGTATATTTCCTATGCATCTCCTATCCTTTAAAAAACCACTGAGGGCCCGGCATGGTAACTCACACCTGTAATCCCAGGACTTTGGGAGGTCAAGGGAGGAGGATTGCTTGAGGCCAGGAGCTCAAGACCAGCCTGGACAACATATCGAGACCCCCATCTCTACAAAAAATTAAAAAATTAGTTAGGGGTGGTGGCACATACCTATAGCCCTAGCTACTCAGGAAGCTCAGGTGACAGGATTGCTTGAGCCCAGGAGTTGAAGGTTGCAGTGAGCTATGATCATGCCACTGCACTCCAGCCTGAGTAAGAGAGTGAGACCCTACCTCTTAAAAAAGTAAAATAAAATAAAAATTTTTAAATTTTAAAAAATAAAAAAATTGAGGAAATTATATACTAAAGAACAAGTTAATCAATAAATCCATACAAAGTCAAGAAATTTAAAAATTAATGGTAAAAGTAAATTTGCTCTGTAAAACAGATTGTCTATATTAAAAATAGGCAAGTAATTTAAAATATAATCTCAAGTAAAATACTCAGCGTAAAATACTAGAGTGAATAGTACTATTTGACACTTAATATTTTAATGTCTTGACTCTTATGTATACATATTTCAATCTTAATGACATAATAATAAAAGGTATTTTCAAAAAGTCTTTAACACTTAATATGTTATTGTTAATTCTTACCTGGGCAAAATAAGAGAGAGGAGGTAAATAGAGACCACAAATATCATTCATCACATACATAGGCTAAATGTTTATATTTATCCCTATATAATATCTATCATGGTTACTAACAAGTACTTCTGATTTGAGCACAACAACTGATAGATGAGAGGGAGGTAAAAACCAAGCTAAACTTAGGAAAAGGGAAACATTTCATTTAATAACCCAGAGGAATACTTTTATGAGCAGGCTCTAGTGATTCCTGTCCCTTCAGTCTATGGGTATGGAGGTGATGACCAGAAACAAGGCATTCTGGTGACCCTCCTTCCCAGACCAGCACTAAAAACAACTGGTTATAAAGATTTTCTCAGTGAGTTTCTATAAATAGTGCCAACATGGTACTAATTTAATAAAGGCAAAAAAGGAATAGGTTGAGAGTTAACTAGCCCTAGATGGAAAATTCCTTCACTGTGTTCAGATGCACTCTCTATCATTTTAGAGGCTAGACCAGAAGGATACAAATTGAAGAAAGAATTGGAAACTAAAAGAATGATATTCACAAGAGACAATGGAACACAATAGGGTCAGAGACAGTGATTGCACAAAACAAGCTGTAGTGGATGCTTGTAGTTGCACCCACCATATCTCCCTTTAGGATCGAAAAACTTATTTCCCCCAGATGCTGGGAGTGTTTCCAACTGACAGCCCTCAGTTGACAGCCCTCTCCAGGAGTTATCCTTGGCTGAAAAGAGCTACCTTTCCAAGGTCATGCAGCATACGGCCAGTGATTGGTTGACGGGAAGGTCTGAAGGTCTGGTCCCCTCGCCTCCACTCTGAAAGGCCATCCCACTTCCAGAGCTTTTGGTGGAGTTAACTGGGTCCTTGTTTGGAAGATATCACCAACTAAGATCTCCCTCTGCCCAATTCTGCCTCCTTCCCTTCCCCTAAAAGTGTTGATCCCGAGACCACTCATCAGAAAATTCCCTCCATTCCAATCTCCACCTTAAAATCTGCCTTCTGGGAAACCCAACCAGCAAGCCAAGGAGATACTGAACCACTTCAATGGAGTTTCATTGTGAAGAAACTATGAAACAAGAAACACTATATACCTTTAGGTAATCCAGGACACTAGGAAGTAGATCAGGTTCTTGTGTGGTTAGGGTGATCAACTCAATACTTGACAACTAAATTGGCCACAGAAAATCTGGACAGGAGCCAGAAGTGCCAGAGAAATATTAGTGCAGTGGTTTCCAGCCTTTTTGGTACCAGGGACTGTTTCGTGGAAGACAATTTTTCCACAGACCACAGGGGGAAGGGATAGTTTTTGGATGATTTAAATGCATTACATTTATTGTGCAGTCAAACCTCTCTGCTAATGATAATCTGTATTTGCAGCTGCTCCCCAGTGCTAGCATCACCGCCTCAGCTCCACCTCAGATCATCAGGCATTAGATTCTCATAAGGAGCATGCAGCCTAGATCACTCACATGCACATGGTTTACTGTAGGGCTTGTGCTCCTATGAAAATTTAATGCCACCATCAATCTGACAGGAGGCAGAGCTTATGTGGTGATGCAAGTGACAGGGAACAGCTGTAAATATAGATGAAGCTTTGATTGTTCGCCCACTGCTCACTTCCTGCTGTGTGGCCCAGTTCCTAACAGGCCATGGACTGGTATCAGTCTGTGGTGGGGGATTGGGGACCATAGCATTAGAGGAAAGGTTTAAGGAATTGGAATTATTTATTTCAGAGACAAATGATAGGGAAAAAAATCAACAATATAAGAATAGAGAGTAAAATTTAATATAAAGAATATAGGTTAAAGATAAGGAAAATTTTTCCAATAATTAAAAATGCTAGAATACTAGACCAACTTGGTAATGGAGGACATTTATTCATTTAATATTATGCTACTAACAATGATAAGTTTACTCTATGTTGGGAACTATGTTAAGTATGTCATTTTATTTAATCCTCACAATGATTCTATGAGGAAGTACAATTATTGATTATGCTCATTTTACTTTAAGGAAATTAAGAAGGCTGGGTGCAGTGGCTCATGCCTGTAATCCTAGCACTTTGGGAGGCCAACACAGGAGAATTGCTTGAGGCCATGAGTTTGAGACCAGCCTGAGCAAGAGCGAGACTCTGTCTCTACAAAAAATAGAAAAATTAGCTGGGTGTGGTAGCACATGCCTGTAGTCTCAGCTACTCAGGAGGCTGAGGCAGGAGGCTCACTTGAGAGGAGTCTGAGGTTGCAGTGAGCTATGAGGACACCACTGCACTCTAGCCCAGGCAACAGAGTAAGATCCAGTCTCAAGAAAAAAAAAAAATTAAGGCTTACAAAGATAAAGTAACTTGTCTAGAGTTACACAGCTAGGAAGTGATTAAATCAGGACTCAAACCTAGGTCTTTCTGACTCTTAAAACTTACATTCCAAATTACTGCATCTCCATGTATGTACATTGAGTACTGTGTGAAATTCTGAGAAGATAAAAGGACTTGATTAATTTTCCTAAATCCAGAGGGAAACTGACTAGCTGACATGGACAAATCAGAGAATCTTTTGGGACTTCTGTTGCTCTCTGTAGCACACATCTGTAGTCTCAGCTACTAGAAAGCTGAGGCACGAGGATCACTTGAGCCCAGGAATTTGAGGCCAGCCTGGACAACATAGTGAGACCCTGTATCTAGTAATACACTTGTACACTCTCTCTCTCTCTCTCTCTCTCTCTCTCTCTCTCTCTCTATGATAACATTCATAGCTGAGGCCTCAGGGCAATGTGACCAATACACCTACACTAAGGAGGTATAGTGCTCTACTTTGTTTTTAATGCTAGTACATTGTTCGGATGTTTGTAACTTAAAATTAAGAGCTATATCTGGTTTTCAAACAAAAAAAAAATTTAAAGGAAAAAAGAGAAAGTAGTGAAGCAAAGAAGAAGCTCACAACCTTAGATTATTATCAAATATGCTTCAGGTTTCTTTTTTGGGTGCTTAACAACAGTCATTGTAATTGCTCTGACAGTGCGTGGCCTAAAAACTGCACATTATTCCACATGAACTATCACAAGTGCAATAGGAAAACAGGATAAGTAGGAGGAATGATAGAACAGTAGACTTTGATCAGAGACAGACCTGGATGTAAATCCTGACCTTGCTGTTTACTAGCATTTGTGGTCTTAGATTAATTATCTGAAATTCATTTCCCTGATCTAGTAAATCCAGATAATAATATTGTACCTGTTTTCCAGGGTTGTTGGGAGAAGTACATGAGATATGGTATAAAAGTACAAAACAGGGTCTGACATATGATAGGTATTCAACAAACAATAATGTCCCTTTCCTTCCTGTATCCCTCCAAACCATTTAGTATTTATTGAAATATTTCACCACTGTAGTTATGTTTATTAGATAAAAATCACTCTATTTCATGAATAAAAAGTTTACCAAAAATGTGCTCAGAACACTCAATATCAAGCACAAAAGGATACAAAATGTTTCCAAGACACCAATGTAAAAGCGTAAGACTGATAATTGACTTGGGGAGTTCAAGTCTCTTTATACAACAATAATAATAGATAATATTTACTGAGCACTTACTCTGCTAGGTACTACTCTAAGCTCTTTTCTGCACTAGGTTGTTAATCAGTCACAATAATCATGTAAGATAGATCGATGAAGAAAACAAGACCCAAAGAAGTTAAGCAAGATATGAAACAATAAAGAACCACTCAAATCACTCTCATACATGCTGGTGCCACATTTTTGAAAAACAATTTGTCATTATACATTAAGAGCTTCAATAACATTCAAAGTTAGACCACTTAATAACATAAAAATGTTCCTAAAATATTAAGCAACACACAGTGTATACAAGACGGTATATGGAAAGTAATCACCACTTTGTTTAATGTGCTGTATATTTATATAAAGAGATTAAAAAGAAATATGACATCATACTAACAGGGGTTACTTCTGGGAGACAGACTTGTGGGTGATATGCTAAAAAAAAAATGCTGTATGTTCTCCAAGTCATTTTATTCCTAACACAAAAAGACAGATTTTTCTGGCTGGACACAGTGGCTCATGTCTATAATCTCAGCACTGTGGGAGGCTGAGGCAGGAGAATCACTTGAGGCCAGGAGTTTGAGTTCAGCATCTTCTTAGATAAGACATAAAAAAGCTGTAGAGGCAGGGCAGCAAGGAAGAATCCTCAATGCAGGTCTGAGAACAGGCCCAGACAAATATTAAGTGATCTCTCAACGTCAATGTATTGCTTTGTAGCTTGCAAAGTGCTTCTACGTCACACATTGCATTTAAGGTTCAGAATTACCTAGAACAGAGACCTTGAACTCAGGTCAGCTGATTATATCCAGTTACTTTTCCACTATACTAAATTCAACACAAAATACACTTGAGGAGTGAAAAAAAAAAAGTAAAGTTATTAAGGCATGAGTATTCTCTGTCTTCCTCTAAGACTTTGCTTAACTAAAAAGAATTGAGTTTTTCCCTGCTCAGCTTCAGCTGGCCCCTCCATCTGAAGAAATTTCTGTCTCCACCAGAAATTGTTCTTTGAGTCTTTGTGATTCAGAATACGAAGAAGCTGAATAAGAAGACAGAATTAAGCCAGAAGAAAAGCAAGAAGAGAGCTTACCCAAGAAAGGGGAAAACAAAGAAGGAGAAAGTATCAGACAGCAATGAGAAACAAGTCTGTTGGGCACAGAAGTGGTTTAGAGGGGAAAAAGGACCTCCACAAATGTGGCTCTAGTCTTTGGACCAAGACATGATGTGGTTCCAAGTTTTCTAGGGGCACCACATTGATTGGTGCCCATTGTCAGAATTTTTGATGGGAGATGCAGGAAATACAAAGCTGTAGTACAAAGAATAAAGACTTGACTCCTGCTTGCAAGGGCTTCACAGGCTTGTGAGGGGGAATAAATACATAAATCATTAAGCTCTTTGCATGTGTAATGGAAATGCAGAGATTAGAGTTACTAATTCTGCCTGGGAAAGCTAGGAAAGGCCTCACAAAGGAAGGAGCACTGGGCTGAGTCTAGGAAGATGAATAAGAGTCCACAGGTCAAAAAGGGCAGATGGAGTATGTTCTAGGCAACCAAAATAGCATAGAGACATTAAGCACTCAGAAAATGCCAGCAAGTTTTAGTGTAGCTGAAACAAAGGAGTTGGGAGGTAGAAAGATAGGGAATGGGTGGGAGACTCATCAGAGATGAGGTAGGGGTCCAGTTGGAATCACGTTTGAATGAAAACATTAGACTGAATTCAAATTTTACAGAACAAATCCTTTTTTTTTATTTCAGCATATTATGGGGATACAGATGTTTAGGTTACGTATGCTGTCCTTGCCTCCCCCTTCCCTCCTAAGTCCGAGTTTCAAATATGTCTATCCTTCAGGTGGTGCACATTGCACTCTTTGTGTATGCATATACCTGTCCCTTCCTCCCTAGTCCGCCCTCCACCCCCTGCTCAACATCCAATAGATGTTATTCTTATACGTGCACTTATGTGTTGATCAGTTAATATCAATTTGATGGGGAGTACATGTGGTGCTTGTCTTTCCATTCTTGGGATACCTCACTTAGTAGAATGCATTCCAGCTCTATCCAGGAGTACACAAGAGGTGCTACTATTCAGCTTTAAGAACAAATCCTTTTAATAAAGCAATTTTGTTCTATGAAGTTTGGATTCAGTCGAGAAGCTGCAATTGGGGATCTCGAGGGCCACATATGACCTTAAGACTGCAGATTCCCCACCCCTGGTAGGCAATGGGGGACACACTGATGTTTATATATTTCAATATTAGCATAGCAGTACTGCAACAAAGGATGATTAGAAAGAGACAGAAATGGGATGGAAGTGGGAGCAGGAAAATTAGGAGGCTGTTGCAAATAGAACAAACAATGAATAAAGTAGTTTTGGAGCCAGAGGGATATGGGTTTAACACCTGGCTTTGTCGCTTATAAGTGTTCTGACCTTGAGAAATTAAATAATATCTCCAAACCTCTGTCTGCTCTACTGTAAAATAAAGATAATAATATTACCTTTGCAGAATTGTTGTTATGAGAATTAAATATGACAACATGTCTTGTTGTATCTGGCTACATATTAAATAATAAATGTTAGTAACAAATGCATTGGTAGTAGAGTGGCATTAAGGATAAGGAGACTCAAGGGGCATTTATGAGATAATTACCATGAACAGGATTTGGGGACTAATTGGATATGAATTTTAAGGAAGATGCAGAGAGAAGGAAAAATCCTTTATTTAACAATTGCTTTGTTCTCTGCAGTAAACATCTCTAATTCCAACCCCACTGAACTGCTAACATCTATCTCTGCTAGGCACCATGCCTATTAAAACAGAACCCTCTAGCAATGCCATTTGGTGTGTGTTTAAGTCTCTTTTCCTTCTTACATCCTCTTACAATTTGTAAGTGACAGGTCAGCTAAAATTCATTGGCTAAAGTTAAGATTCTGCAAAGATTTCAGATCTTCAAAAGAAATGTGCTAAATAATTGTATTAAGTAATTTAGATCTAGGGTAGAATTGTAATCTAATTAGCAATATCAGTTGCAAAATGCTAAAAGAACCCCATATCTTTATAGTGAAACCCTGAGCCCATGGAGAAGTCCTACAACCATACAGAGATGATTAAAGTCACTGTTGCTGCAACTTGAGTATTGTACATATTGGAAGTCAATCACCACTTTAAATTATTTATTTGGTTTGATGGGAGAACTGTTAAGATGAATTGTAGGATAGAAATAATTTATAAATTATCTTCATGTAGCAAAGTAAATTATGATTCTCTATAACCTCTTATGGCCATCTTTAATTAGTGCATAGTGGAGGTGAAGCAGGGATCAACCACACTTGAAAAAAGAATTGGCCTCAGACAAAACTGACATATTCCTAGCTTTAGGGTTCCTTCTGAAACCCCAGAAGACATCACCCTAAAGGCACTTCATCTTTGGAAAAAAATGATCTAAGAGCTACCCAATGAACAGCCCAACCACCACTGAAAACAACCAGGCATACAGACCACTGACTACCCATCATGAGTTGGAGATACCTAAATCAGGGTAAATAAAATGAATTTAAAGCTCTCACTGGGGGTATGTGAGAGGGGGCTTCAAAAATTTTTAAACAAATTTCTTGAAAGGAAAGTATTTAAGAACTTAAAAGGAAGGGGAAGACTCCTTAATAAAAGCAAAGTATCATACTGAATGACTGGTAGAGCTCAAATCCACAAATAATTGAGGAGTATAAAGGAGACAGCAAATTTTTTTTTCTCTTTCCCATGAGATCATTTAGGGAAATGAAATTTTAGAAGGTGAAAATGGAGAATCCAAGCATTGTGAGACCTAGTACTGTTTCTTCAACAAAAATAAGAGGCAAAACCAAACCAATCAGAAAACACTATGAATTTCTCAAACCCACACAATTTAGAATCAGTTGGGGCATTTTCTTGCTGGGAGGAACTATAAAATAAAAATTAAGATTGCTCCAATATGTTGTCTAAAGGCCAAATAGCAAACACTTCTTAATTCAGGGCAGCCTGGTCTAGTATCTTCTTACATACAGAATGAATGTTTAATAAGAAAAGTTACACAGGTCCACATAAATATGTATAATTATTATATATCATTTAAAAAAATAAAATTATTTTTAAAAGAAAAGTTCCTAGGTCCCACTAAAAAGCATCCTAGTGGAACCTGAGAAATCTGAACCATGCAGTATTAAGATGCCTGCCCTCTATACTCAAGGGCAAAAGGAAGACAGAAGATGAACATCCATCTGCTGCCAAAATGAAGCTAATTTTATCACACTCTGGATGCTCTACATTCACTCAGAGAATCATGGCAGGGAGGAATGTGGTGGCCTTCACCCCAATGCCAGGCCCCTATATCAAAGATCAATTTAAGAAAAATCCATTATAAAATTTTCCAAAGATAAATCAATATACAATAATGTAAACACAGTATAATCTCAACAATTTAGAAAGTTATATGCACTGACTAAAAACACTGGAAGGAAATATGACAAATCATTAATTGCTTTTGTCTTTGATGATTAGATTATTTTTTCTTCTATATACCTCCATAAACTTTGATACAATTTTTGTATTGTTCTATATACTTTTCTAAAATTTTTGTATTTTCTACAATGAGTAAGCATTAGTTTGCAGGAAGAAAATAAATGTTAAAAGAAAAAACAATGGGAGGGAGGAAAAAACTTAGTTCTAAAGGAATGATTCTAGAATCCTCTTTAGAATGTCCTCATCTACTCTGAAATCATCATCAAAAGACTGTGATTGTGCTTTAAAACAACAAATCAAAACAACACTTCACACGTCCCAGTCTCTGGTCTATTCTGTATTTGCTTTTCCTCTGTGCAAATTTGATAGAATACTCCCAATAATCTTGTTTCATGAAAAGTGTATAAATGAGAAGAGAAAGAAAGGGAGCAATCTGCACTTGGGGAAAGAAGAGTATTTGGAAAAAGTGACTAAAAGGAGTGACTGAACTTTCAGAGAAATGAGTAGAAATAAACATAAAACTTCAAATGAGATATAATTGAGGTTGGCCTTACCAACAGGGAGGAGAGTATGGAAATAGTGCAATGGACAAAAGAGAGCAGATTACAAAGAAGGGATAGCAGAAAACATACAAACTTGGTATGTTTTTTTCTACATAGGATTCACAACATTCCTCAGAAAATTCAATTTAGTTGCCCTGTTCTAGCTTGCTAACCATAACCAATTTAATTTTAAATCTACACACAGAGCCAAGGGGGACGAAATATTTTGCAATTACGTTTAGCTCCCTGTTGGAAGGCAGAATAAGATTTAACCAGTTCTGCTCCAGCTGCGATAACCATTCAGGTTTTTCAGAGACCCAAATGCATCCTTTGGCTGAGGAATAAAGAATAGAAAACTCAGTACAAAAATTACTTGCTATGTTTAACAACTTAATGGGAATGGATTTTTGAGAATGTGACAAATTGCTTTTGATTTATCTACACAGGGCATGAAATACCGGTGTAAGAGACCAATTTGTTACACAGACAATGTCTACCCCTTGCTATAAATCTGCCCACTGCCACATTCTATTTGACATCCAGTTAGGTGATTTTCAAAGAACTAGTTTATTACTGTATTTAACGAAGAACAGAAAACTGATATATGACTCTCTTGTTTCTTCTCAGCTACCAGGAACACATTTCTCAGATATCAGTCTATGCAAGTGTTTCTTGGTTGAATGCTTTATTGTGACAGATAGGTAAACAAGCTGATAAAATCAAGTGCTTTCAAAAAGGAAAAGTTATCATATTCACATATGCCCCTGGCTTGTCACAAAACTTCAAACAGTTTCTGGTTCTGCTTACCATCTGCACAGGTTTATTCCAAATAACATAAAATTTGTTTCTTGATTTCTTTCAACATAAATAGAACCATTAAGTTTGGGGGGCCGTTTATATTCTGAGAGATAGTCAGATCATCTACTCTGAGTAACCTTAACACAGAGGACTGGTCCCTGCCTCTACACATAGCTCAGTTCCAGTTCCCTCCTCTGAATTTTGTCTGTCAGCCCTTTCCATATTGTTAGTATTGCTATGAATATGTCCAGAGCATCTATCCTCAGAACTATTCCTTCTTCACCATGCCTCCTACTGGGAGGAAATGAGGCTGCTATAGGTCTGACTGAAGTTTCCTTTGGGCTATATTGTGGTCTGTCTTTATTAAAAACAAAACAAAGGGCTCACATAGGGACTTGGCAACTATTCCAGATTATGCCAGGTTTTAGATTCTTGCTTTTTGGTGGAGGAAGTAGGAAAGGAGGAACCATTTATAAATGTTTCACAAATAGATCCACCCAAGACTATTTTATCATTGTCAACTTAAATGTGGACACCCTCTCCACCCCCATTCACTATTATAGTCTGTTGAAAATTGGAAGAATTTGAGGAAGAACCACTAGAATTTTTGATAGAAACAATTCTTATAGTCAAAATAAGAACCAACTACAAAGATTCTAACTATTGATATATATATTAGGTTTTCAGTAAATATGATGGTGATTCCAGAATTTTATTTTATATGCCATCATCTAATTTAGACATAGGTATCATCAGATTTCTGGATTAAGTGGGAAAAACTCAGCAATATAAATTACATAAGCAATATTCAGGTGAGTGGGTGAGAATTATTCTGAAATCAGTCCTGGCATAGGACTATTTCAAAGCACTAACTCCTGCCTTCAAATCCTAGTTCTACAACTTAATTTCTCTGAGTATGCAGTTCTTCACCTTTAAAGGGAAAATAATATTTTCTCCCTCATAAAGTTATTCTAAAATTAATTCACCTAGTTTGGTTGCTGAATAAGGACTCAACACCTACTCTTTTTTTTTTTGTCTTCTTCTCCTTTTTTTTTTTTATTTCAGCATATTATGGGGATACAGATGTTTAGGTTACGTATGTTGCCCTTGCCCCCTCTCCCCCTCAACACCTACTCTTATTATTGCTATTATTATTTTTCTCATGGATTGTTTTTACTTACCACTGTAAGTTGAATAATGAATGATTAAATGAGTGAAGGAAGGAACAAATAATATCTAGCAACACTTGTAAAGGAGAGCTTGGTAGGCATCTAGTAAGGAAGTTTCATTTCTTTATTTGTCTTTCTAATGGTAATGCCCACAGGGAATTTTAATGAAGAGCAGTCACACATCACTAGAGACATTTTTCTACAGATACAACCCAAGTTCAGGTACAGATTATACAGAAATGAAAATGATACCAGTTCAGGGCCATGCTTGTAAGATAACTCAGGCCTTCAATTCTTGCCTTTTGCATTATTACATTTATGTATACACAGGTGATACACATTTGAATGGTGCCGATCCAAGAGTAAAGCAAGCAAGGCAACTTCTCTCAAGTAATGAAAATGGTGAGATTAAGAGGTAAACATCAACAACTACAAATCTTCTTACTGAATATAGAAATTCAGTCTTCTTATGGTTCCTTAAATATGTTTTAATTTTATTCATTTACATCCTATTACACAAATATTTGTTCATGAAGACTTTGGTAGACATTGTGGGGCAATATAAAAAATGTAACTTAATTTTGGTTCAGTTCAACCAATATATATTGAGCACTTCTCACAAGCCAAGCACTGTGCTAAGTGCAAGCGTTGTAAAGAAAAATAAGACACAGCCTGGAGCTTTGAGGAAAGGGTTCAAGTAATTACAATATAAAACATGGAAAAAAAAATATGGAGCTTGCAATTACAGACTGGTGGGAGATTCCATAGAAACACAAAAGATGAAGTGATCAATTCTGACTAGAAACCAAGAAAAACTTCAAAGAGGATATGATACCTCACCAGATTTTTAGTAGCATTATGTCAAGTGGACAAGAAAGAACAGATGTTACAGAAAGAAAAGAGTATATACACGAGCAGGCAGTGTGCAGATATATAACTGGTTCCACAGCACTGGAATAGAAAGCACAAGGGGGAGAATGGACGGAGATAAAGGGAGGCAACAGATTAGTTCATGAAATGCAATGCTAGAGAGCTAGGATTTTTTTTCCACTCTAAATGCTAGTAAGCCATTGAAGGTCTCTAAAAAATGTCCAATTTGTATGTGGTAATTATACAGAAGGCAAACTAAACCATGACAAAACTAGAAACAAGAAGAACAGATGGAAAGCTACTAAAATAATCCAAGGAAGTGAGAAGGAGGGAACTGAGCTAATCTAACAGCACAAGGAACAGAAAGAAAGTATAAATTTTAAACATATTCAAGAGAGAAAATTAACAATCATTTTAGATTAATCAATATGAATGGGAAAATGAAAGTGAAAAGTATGTACAACAGTGCTCTTTCAGCTCACATCATAACAGAAATTTTAAGCATTTAGAAAACTTATTAGATACCAAAATGGCAAGGCTTCAATAGATTCCAGAAAAAAATAAAAATAAAATTACAGATAGTTGGATATAGTGTCTAGAAAAGAAGGGATGAAGACATTTTTATAGGTGATGCACTTTGATATTAGGGCATTTACTTTAGGGGGAAATACCATTGAAACAGAAAGTCTGCTTCATGGTTCACTTGACACTAGCAGTAAATTTTAAGAAAGTATACCAGTTTGGCAAGGCAGAATGTAACTGGGGCAGACATGGAGGCGCCCTGCTCAGATCTTTCTTCAAGAGAGCCTGCTGCTAGAAGCATACCCATCTGATAGCCTCCAGCTTCTGTATCTTTAGATCCACTTCAGCATTCACTCTGTGGCCATGTTCTCCACCCCATTCCTCACCCTCTGACTCCTGTGCTGTTCCCAGGCAATGACTAAGCACGGAAGGCCCAGTAGAGTTAAGCCATCCCCACCCCAACATGGTATTACTCTAATGGGCAACTTTTGCTTAAAGACTCCCCATCAACCTGGCCAAGACTTTCTCAGAACTGCATTGTGGTCTGAGGATCTTCCTGCCCAATTCTCTGTCCTTTCCCTGTTCCTTTCACAGATATCAGTCCTGTCTCACCAGCTGAAGGCTCTCCCTGTCTACTTCTGCTCCTTTTCCCGTTGTTCCGCATGGATGTTTCTCCAGATAAAACCCATACATGTCTAACCCCCTCTTGGTGTCTGCTTCTCAGAGGACCTAAACTGACGCAATAGTTTAAGTAAGTTTATTAAGAATAAGCAACACAAGGGAATGTGAGTTCTGTCTTGGAGAATCTCACACCTTAAAGGTGGCCTTACTAATAACCTAACAGAGGCAAATAACCTATCTAACAAAAAGTAAAAGAAATAAACTCACAACACAACTATGCTTTTTTAAATTAAAACACCTCTGGTCTAACTTGTTATCTCTAAGACTTCATTTTCTCAACCTTGAAGAACCCTAAGTGGACAGCAGGGGTGCGATCTTCCCACTTTAGTTCTTGCCAGCACCAGATTTCCAGGACTCAGATAACCTATCCTCACAGAGAAAAGAAAAATAAAAAACACCCAAAGCTTTGCCACCACTTCTGTTATCAGTCTGCTGAAGCGGGGCCGGGGGGTGGAGAAGCTATCTTTACCCTTTAAAACACCAGCTGGTTTTTCTCAACTGTTGGGCATTTTTGCTCCTTTCTCTGTTTGCTGTGACCACTTCCTCCTTCTCTCTCTCTCTTTCTCTCTCTCATCTCTTTCTTTCTTTCTTTCTTAGAGAAATAAATAAACTTTTACTTCTGTGTATCCTAATCACTGTCTGAGATTTCTTTCTCACCTGCGTACGTATTTTCACCCTTTCAACACCTAAACCACCCCGAGAAGACAGATATCTAGCTGATCCTCAGGGTTTTCCCGAGATTACACAACCCAGCCCAGTGTTTAACAGCCCTCACAGTCAGACATTTTATTCTTAATGACTTACCCACCTCCCTTGGGTCATATGTTCCATTCTAACTTCCAGAACATCTTTTACTAACATTTCATATAATTGAATTAAATTAGATTAAACTTCCCATAAAAACTGGATTGAACTAAAAATAGTGAAAACTCTATCCATACGAATTTTATTTTGAACTGAGTAAATTCTCAACTTAAATAATCATAGTCTCCTCTTTGAGCCCCAGGGACACAAGCAATTCAGTCAGACAACATAGTCTCCTCTGGAGTACAACATTCATCTACCTTCTCAGGAGAATTTTCCTTTCCTGCTGCAAGCAGCTTCATCCAGCTGCCAGCGGAATATTTGGATGAGATTGCCTCAAACTCAAACACACAAGAATTCTAGTCAAACGAGGCATATGGCATAACAGTTAAGTGCACAGGCTCTGTACTCCTACACATTTGGGTTTACATCCTAGCTCCACTACATGCTCAAACACAGTGACTTTAGGCATGTTTTTTTCCCTCTCTGATCCTCAGTTCCCTCATTTCTAAACTCAGTATAATAACAATACCTATTGTATGCTTGCTGTGAGGTTTAAATGGGCCAAGGCAGATAAATGAGCACTCAGAAACTGGAAATAATTTACATATGTCATTGTTCTTAGTGGGATCATCTGCTCTGGGAACGGACAGAGTTGCTTATCCACACTGGGGAAGCCAGTGGCCATACAAAATGATCTGGCTTCTTTTTCGACTAGAAAGCTGAGAAGCTATGTAAGTGGCCACACATTAAGGCTCAGCCCTCACTCACAGCAGCAAAGGGGAAGCTGGCCTCTCTCTCTGAATAAGAGGCAGACAGCTGGAGATGGCCAAAAGAGGGATTACCAGAAGATTATGATGGTCAGGGGAAAGCTGAAATAACTATTTTAACAGACAATTTGTGCTCCAATTACCATCTAAACATTCATGGTAAATAAGGATCCATAAAAACACATCTGTAAACCCCCAACTTTAGTGACTGGAGCTTTTCATGGTTCATTAGCACACACTCCTTTGCCCAACTGTGACATCACTTATCAGTACGGACCTTCTCTTTCCAAAATCTCTTCCCCAGAAGTTGCAGCCAGTGTCCTGTGAGGAAATTTTCTGAAATTAGTACAGTCACAGACTTCCTCCCATGGGGACAGGAGAAGCTTATTAAGTGAATATCATTCATGGAGTTCTGTCACCTACCCTCATGTTCCTCTTTTAAGATAGGGTTGGTAACTATAAATTAGCAGGTGACAATTCATGGGGAAAGACCAATGTGCTAGATGCAAGTGATCAGCTGTAAGGAAAAAGCTAAATCTCAGATCTGTTCTACAAATCTACACTGTCCAATAGAAATATGTGAGTCACAAATGCAAATGACATTTGTAATTTTAAAATTTCTACTAACCACAAGAAAAAATAAACAGGTGGAATCAATTTTACTTAATATAAATTATTTAATTAATTACCAATATATCTAAAACTTTTTATTTCAACATGTAATCAATGTAAAAATTGAGATTTTTATTATTCTATTTTTTATACTAAGTTTTCAAAATCCCATGTGTATTTTATGCTTGCTGCACATCTCAATTTGGACTAGCCACATTTCAAGTGTTCAATATGTCCATGTGACTAGTGGCTAGCAAATTGAATAATGCACTCCGGAGGGGATGAACTGGGAATGATAGGGTCATGTAAAAGACCAGGTCACTGTTATGCATGTTTGTTCATTCTTTGGCTGCCCAGCATCTTTTGAATACTTTTTCTATGTTAGGGGAACTTTCACATTATGAGTCTTATATCATGAAGATAGAAAAGAGAACTCACTTTCCCAGATTCTGCTTTAGCTAACGTATTGGGAGGTAACCCAGGCTTGGCCAATCAGAAACAACCATATGGTATGTGAATTATGAAGATAAAAACATGAAGAAGATGGCACTGTGTATGTGGAATCCATTTTCTGGCAAGGGTGATGGTGAAGGTATCCAGCTTTCTTGGGCACCAATTGGAATGATCTGCTGTCTAGTGCCCAGAATCCACAGATGCATGGTACAGTTTGCTTTAACTATGGCCAGCAACAGAGATAGTGGGGGCCTTGCTGGAGCCATTCCATTTTGGGGCATTGTTTCTATGCAGTCTCCAACCATGGCTCCCTGACATTTCCAGAGATTCTGTGAGCTACCTACTACCCTTTAACAAATTCCTTTTATACTTAAACTAGCTATAGTGGGTTCTGTAGTTTCAACTAGAAAACCAGACTGACAAAAAATTCTAGAAAGTGTTCTATCCACATTTTGATATTATGAGACAAGGGTTCAAGTCCCTGCTCTTCCATTTATTGGCCTTGTTACTCTAAATAAGCCACTCAGTCTCTCTGCATCTCCATTTCTTCATCTGTATATATGGGAACAATAATAATTGTGTCTTCCTTGTAGGATAATTAACAATTAAAAGAAATAATGTATGCCATGTTACTAGCATAGCACTTGGTATATAGTAAGTGCTCATATAAAGTGCTCAACTATTGCATTTATCAAGAATGACAGGATAGAGTACTCTATCTACTTCTTTGTATCCCATACTAACTCCTTGGTGGAGGGTAGGGTGTCTGAAAGCCACGTATATTGAATTTAGGCTATAAAGGGGCATTGGTCTAATCAAAAGAAGTATGTTTGCTTTGGAAGTGTTCTACTCTGAAAAACAGGATAAATGGCAAAAAAGATAGAGAAAGAAAGAAAGAGGATACTCATAATTCTTGACCACAAACATGGCAGCAATATAAAGTGAACATTCTCCAAGAAGGGGATAGGGGAAGAAAAAAACAGAAAGAAGAACAAATGAAAAACTTCTGAGCATCTATCTAAATCATATTCTATGAAATGAAAGGAAAACTAAAGGGAACAGAAATGGTTTGCTTTTCCTCATGGCTCTTGGTGTATCCATAATTGAAAAAGCATAAGAATATTTGTTTCTGGTGATGTAATATGCCTGCATATTTATATATAATGACAAAAGTTGCATTGGAATCTTACATGTTATACTATAAATAAAATTCTAGGAAGAAGAGTGGGAGAGTTGGGTCTATATAATAACAAGGTTGAATTTAAGAACAGATTTAAGGAACTTAATGTCTATGTGCCCAGCTAGGCATTGGAAATACAAAATGCAAACATGATATAGAGCTAGTCTTCAAGATACTCAGATCCTAGGGGCATAAATATATAAGCAGTTAATTATAAGTGTCACAATCAAACTACTGATTATCCTGGCTGCATCTTCTAAGTAATTTTTCTCCTACATAGGAAAGTGGTTAATTCTGCAACCTGTTCAAGTCTTTGCTCAAATGCTGTTTCAATTAGACGTTCTTTGACCATTCTAAAATCATACCATCTCCCTGCAAATCCAGAATTCCCAATCCTCTTTACTCTGCTCTTCTCTGTCTGTTCTACCATAGCATTAATTAATTAATGCTTAATTAAACTTTTAATTCAGATCATTGTAGATTCACATGTAGTTGAAAGTAATAATACAGAGAGATCTCATGTAGCATTTACCCAGTTTCCCCTAACGGTGACATCTTTCAAAACATTGTACATTATTATAACCAGCATATTGACAATGATACTGTTAGGATACAGAACACTTCTATGATTTCAAGAATCTCTCAAGTTCTTATTTTATTGCCACCCCCACTCCCTTCTATGTCCCTGACCTCAAACTTCACCTCTGGCAACCATTAATCTGTTCTCCATTTCTATAATTTTGTAACTTCAAGAATGTTACATAAATGAAATGATACAATATTTAACATTCCTTGGATTAGTTTTTTTTTTCATTCAGCATAATTCTCTAGAAACTCATTCACGTTGTTATATGTATCAATAGTCCATACATTTCCATTGCTGAATAGTATTCTATGGTTTGTTCAACCATTAACCCACTGAAGGATATCCAAATTGTTTCAAGTTTTGGACTATTACAAATAAGCTCCTATGAACCACTGTGTACAGGTTTTTGTGCAAACATGTTTTCATTTCTAGGATAATGACCAAGAGTATAATTGCTAGGTTGAATGATGGTAGCATGTTTAGTTTTTCAGAAACTGCCAAACTGTTATGCAGATTGGCTGTGCCATTTTACATTTCCATCAGCAACGTATATTTCTTTGCATTCTCATCAGCATTTTTTCTTGCCACTATTTTTCATTTTAATCAATGTGATAGGTATGTAGTAACATCTCATTGTGGTTTTAATTTACATTTCCCTACTGGCTAATGACATTGAACATCTTTTCCATGCTTATTTGCCATCCGTATATCCTTTTCAGTGAAATATCTGCTCTTGTCTTTTATTAGTTTTCTAACTGGATTGTTTTTTACTGTTGAGTTTTGAGAGTTCTTTATGTATTCTAGAATCTAGTCTTTCATCAGATATGTGGTTTGCAAACATTTTCTCCCAATCTGTAGTTTGTCTTTTTAACCTCTCAAGTGGGCCTTTCACAGAGCAAACTTTTAATCTTGATGAACTCTAATTTTATTAATTTTTCTTTTCATGAATTATACTTTTGGTGTCAAGTCTAAGAATTCTTGGCCTAGCCCTAGATCCTAAAGATTTTTTCCTACCTTTTTTCCCAAAAGTTTAAAGTTTTATGTTTTATATTTTAAATCTGTAATCCACTCTGAGTTAATTATTGATAAGGTCTGTGAGTAGGTCAAGGTCTTTTTTTTGTTTTGTTTTTTTGCCTATGATGTCCTTGCTCCTACATCATTTGGTGAAAGGGCTATGTTTCTTCTGTTGAATTATTTGTACACCTTTGTCAAAAATCAACTGAGCATATTTGTGTGGGGTGATTTCTAGGTTCTTTATTCTGTTCCATTGATCCATCCCTCTGTCAATACTACACATTCTCGATTACTGGAGCTACCAAGTCTTGAAACTGGTAAGTTGGTTTTTCCTATTTTGTTTTTCTTTTTCAAAATTGATTTATCTATTCTACTTTTGTTGTCTTTTCATATAACTTTTAGAATTATCCTGCTGTATCTATTAAAAAAATCTTTCTGAAATTTTGATAGGAATTGTGTTAAACCTGTATATCAGTTTGGGGAGAATTGGTATCTTTACTATGTTGACTCTTCCAATCATGGTATGTTTTTCCGTTATTTAGACCTTTGATTTCATTTGTTTGCATTTTACAGTTTTCAGTACACAAGTCCTATATGTGTTTTGTTAGATTTATACTTAAGCATTTCACTTTTTTGAGCAATTGTAAGGAATTTTAGTTTTCATTTTGAAGTCCACATGTTCATTGCTATCTTATCTGATATTATTATAGCTACTCCTGATTTCCTTTGATTCATTATTTCATGGTATCATTTTTTTCATTCTTGTACTTTCAACTTAACTGTATCATTGTATTTGAAATAAGTTTCTGGGACTCAGCATATACTTAGGTAATGTTTTGAAACCCACTTCTCTAATTTCTGTCTTTTAATTAGTATATTTGTTAATATATTAGGGTTTAAGTCAGTGGTCCCTAACTTTTTTGGCACCAGGGAACAGTTTCATGGAAGATAATTTTTCCATAGAAGGTGGGGGCGGGCGGAGGTGGAGCTCAGGCAGTGATGAGAAAGGGGGGAACTGCTGTAAATATAGATGAAGCTTTGCTTGCTTCCCCATGGCTCACCTCCTTCTGTGTAGCCTGGTTCCTAAGTTTCATGGAAGATAATTTGTCCATGGATCTGGAAAAATCTGGTGGGGAGTGGGCAGAGCTCAGTGATGCACAACCCAGTTCCTAACAGGCCATGGCCCAGGGGTTGGGGACCACTGGTTTAAATCTTCCATTTTATTTGTTATTTTCTATTTGTTCTCTGTTTTTTGTTTCTCTGTTGTCTTCTTACACCCTCCTTTGGGTTATTTGAACATTCTTTAGAATTCTAATTTATCTCTATTGTTTTTTAGTGTATGTCTTTGTATTGCCTTTCTAGTGGTTGCTGTAGGGATTACATTTATATATATAATTTATCACAGTTTACTGGTGTCATCATTTTACCAGTTCAAGTGAAATACAGAAGTCTTACCTCTCTTTAAATCCCTTATAATATAATTGCTTTAAATATTTTCCCTCCCTACATTTAGAAACATATCAGTGTTATAAATTTTGTTTCAACTGTCCAACAATTTAGAAACAAGAGAAAAAAAGCCTATTGTATTTACACATATTTTTGCTTATGGTGTTCTCCTTTCCTAATGTTCCAAGTTCCTTGTTTTGTCATTTCCTTTCTAGTTAGAGATTTTCCTTTAGCCACTCTTTTACTAGGACTGCTGGTAACAGATTCTCTTCATTTTCGTTCCTTGTTTTGTCGTTTCCTTTCTATTTAGAGATTTTCCTTTAGCCATTCTTTTACTAGGACTGCTCTTCATTTTCCTTGATCTGAGAATGTCTTGAAGTAAGCACCTGAATTTAAGACTAACTTTACTGTTTTGTGCAAATACAAAACTATTTTGTTTATTATCAGGACTATCCTTATCTGTAAAGTTCTTTTGATATTGGAGAATGTCCCTGGCCACCCAGAATCCTACTGAGTTCAAAACTGAAGACATAAAATTGGTCTACTTGCCCTCAAACGCAACATCTCTAATTCAGCCTCTAGATCACAGGCTCATAAGGACCATTAAGGCTCATTATACACAGTACTCCATGGAAAGGATTGTCAATGCTACAGAAAAGGACCCTAATAAAGAGAACATCATGAAATTCTAGAAGGATGATACCACTGAAAATGCTATCATTGTTATAGAAAAAAATGTGAAAGCCATCAAGTCTGAAACAAATTCCTGCTGGAGAAAACTGTGTCCAGATATTGTACATGACCTCACAGAATTTATAACAGAGCCAATAGAGGAAATCATTAAAGAGATTGTGAATATGCCCCACCCCCCCAAAAAAGGTGGGCTGGGGGTGAAGGGTTGCAAGATATGGATCTTGGAGAAACTCAAGAGCTAAGCAACACCACATCAGAGGAATTAACAGAAGACGGCCTGATGGAGATGAGTTCTTCCTAACCAGTGCCAGACAATGAGGAAGAAGACAAAGACAAAGCAGCACCAGAAAAGAAACTGACATTAGACAATCTGGCAGAAGAGTTCTGATTATTCAAGACTGCTTTTTACTTCTTTTACCTGGAATCATCTATGACACACACACTGAAACAAAGGCAAATAAGAATGTAAGAAGGATTGGTACCACACAGAAACATTTAAAAAAGAAAAGAAAAAGCAAAAAGGTCAGACAGAAATTACAATATATTTCCACAAAGTTGCACTAAGTATGCCTGTCTCTCCTGCCTCCCCTACTATCTCCTTTACCTATTCCACCTCTGCCACCCCTGAGACAGCAAGACCAACCTCTCCTCTTCCTCCTCCTTCTCCCTCAACTCAACATGAAGATAATGAGGATGAAGACCTTTATGGTGATCCATTTCAACTTAATTACTAGTAAATATATTTTCTCTTCCTTATGATTTTCTTAATAACATTTTATTTTCTCTAGATTATTTTATTATAAGAATATATATATAATACATATACAAAACTTGTTAATCAACTGTTTATATTATCGATAAGCCTTCTGGTCAACACTAGGCTATTAGTAGTTAGTTTTCGGGGGAGTCAAAAGTTATACATGGATTTTCTACTGCATGGGGGGTTGGTTCCCACAACTCCCACATTGTTCAAGGGTCAACAGCAGCTTTTATTTTAGGTATGTACGGATAACACTATTCTTTTCACACCCATAGAAAAAATAATAACAATAATATAACCAAGTTCTTAAGAAGAATTTATGCATCTAAATCTAATAATAATCCTTGAAAAAAAATGTATACTGCCCCACCCCCACATACACATACATATTCTAACCAGGTAAGTTTTCTTGAGGATTTTCAAATATAGACTCCTGCCGCTTAACACAACTAATGTAACTCAAGGTAGGCCAGTCTTTCCTTGTCATTGATTAAACTGGAGCTGGGAAAAAAATTCATTCCCTCTCTGATGACAAAGCTGTGTCAGAAATGTAAGAAATGGGAGCTGCTAGTAACCAAGCTTCCAGCCATGTGAAAGAAGCCAATACGATAAAATGAAGCTGACCTGAAAGAAGCAGAGTTTATAGACAGAAAGGAATAGTTCTAATAACATTGCAGTCACTGGTGTCAGTAATCCCTGAGCCTCACCTGCTCCCTTTTCTGAAGTTACTTGAATCAACACATTTTCAAATTTATTGTTTGTCTAAGTTAGCCTGATCCAGGTTAGTCACTTGAAATAAAAAGGTCTGGCTAAGATAACCAGATATTATTATTACTGTTTTATCCATATAAAACCTAAAGTTCAGAAAAATTAAGTAAGTTTAAAGAGTCATCAAATTTTGGCCTGGAAGCACATGTCTTTTCTTTTTTAATATGTGTATATACTAAAAAAATTTTTTTATTCAAAATAGTATGATGATACAAAGCTTTTTGGTTACATGTATGGATTTTGTTATGCTTCAGTCAGGGTTGTAAGTGTGCCCATCACCCAGATAGTGATCGCTGTACCCATTAGGTAGGTGTTTACCCATCCCCCCTGGCCCCTGCTCCCTGCTTGATTTCCACTGAGTTTTACTTCCCTTTGTGCATGTGTGTGCCCATCAGTTAGTTCCAGTTTAATAGCGAGTACATGTGGTATTTGTTTTTCCATTCTTTAGATGCTTCACTTAGGATAACGGTCTTAAGTTCCATCCCAGTTGCTGCAAAAGGCCTTAATTCATCCTTCTTCATGGCTGAGTAGTATTCCATAGTGTACATATACCACATTTTGTTAATCCACTCATGAATTGATGGGCACTTGGGTTAATTTCACATCTTTGCAATTGTGAATGGTGCTTCAATAAGCACTTCAGTGCAGGTGTCTTTCTGATAGACTTCTTTTCCTGTGGGTAAATATCCAGTAGTGGGATTGCTGGATCAAATGGTAGGTCTAC